>MU226866.1:568468-582098 GCA_018584345.1 Thuja plicata
ACCAGGAGACCCTCCATTGGAAATCACTAAGCAAGGATGCAAAAGGATGTCCATTCCTCCACCATACCAGGAGTTGGCTATGCACATTATAAGGTATTTCACCTGTGAGGGATGATTCTCTAATTTACATGCACATTATTTTAAGCTGCTTAGTTATATACGACATAATATTCCAGTGAATGCACCCAATTTTCTATTTAATATGTTGTGCATTAGTGCCAAAGAAACACAAAAAGGGAAAGACAACTTTGTGACTCACCATGCCCTGATTAAATTACTCATAGAAAGATCTCTTAGGGATGCCTCCCCTATGACATGGGCAGAGTTCATCCATCATAAAACCCTTCAGCCCCAAATTGCCCCTAATGTGCAAGATAACCAAGATAATACAGTCTCCCCTTATTCAGTTGCCGAGAAAAATACCTAAGGGGAAAAACCTAAAAATTTACAATAAAAGGTGCCTTTAACTGCTCACATGAGAAAGATACCTTTTTCTACCAGAACAAAAGGAAAACCTAAGTTGGAAGGAGAAACTTTGGTTCCTGTAGCTGAACCTCAAAAACCTCAAGTTTCAAGAAAGAAGAAAATGAAATTAGTTCCTGCAGCCACTACTCCTACAGCAGAGATGACAAAAAGGGATAGTAAGAAAAAGGCTGTAGAAATTGAGGAAATCCCTGTAAGAAGAATCCCTAGGATGAGAGGGCAGATTCCTAAAGTGTCCACCAAAATCCAGCCCTCTTCCCCCAAGCAATTTAGAGAGGAAACTCCTATCCATGTTGTTCCCGATGACTCTCCCAATCAGCCTAAGATGCCTGACATTCCTCAAAATCTGGAAGAGGAATGTGGTGATGAACCAAACGTATGTTAGAATGACCCAGGAATCAGCCATCAGGGTGTTCCAACTTGGGAGGAAGAAACCTTTATAACTCACCAGCTAGCTTGTGCAAGAAATGCTTTAGTTCCCTACAAACGAACTTGGTTGATAAACTTCCTAGAGCATTCATATAGAGAGCAAAGAAAGAAGGATAATCAGGATGGAAGCAGTGATTCAATTACCCTACAAACACTTATCTTCCACTTATATAATAATCATGTAATGACAGCCACTCTATGGGGGGAAGAAAAGAAGAAACTGCAAAAAGAAATAATGGAACAAAAAGAGGAAATTGCAGACTTGAAAGATCAGTTGACAAAATAGAAACAGAGAATGGACCATGCTCTTAAACTAACTGACCAAGTCATTGCTTGTAGACCTCCACCCAGGGTCTATACTATTTGTCTCAAAGAACAATTCCTTCTATTCCAATTGATGATGACCCTCAAGGATATAAATGCAGAGTTCAAATCAGCCCAGGAATTCTATGGGTTATACCAAACACTTCCATCTTGGCAACAAAATCTACTCTGTGAGTTATACATGCATAATTTCATCATCCCCACAGAGACTGAATGGAATCCCCTGCCTTACATCAGGGATATACACCTAAGGGCTCTAATGTCATGGATGCACAATGAAGCTGACTATGATAGGCAGTTGGGGAATTACAGAGATCTTGAGAAGACAAAACCCCTACCATTAAGAGCAGAAAGCAGTCAGCCAGAAGTATTCCTAAGGGATTGGTTTAGACTGACATATGGGAACGTCAAGAAGGAAATAAGGGATAAAAATTTTAAACTCAGAGCAGAATTTTATGCAGAATATGACAGCATGTCCTACTTTGTCTTCCAAAGAGCCCTAACTAGTGCAAAAAGTAGATGGGGCAGATTATCAGAGGTCTTTAAAAGATCAGAACCACATAGCCCCATTAACCTTGAAGTAGCTATACACCGGGCACCAAAGTACATAGCGCTGGGTAGGAAAATTAGGCAGGAACTTTGGTGTCCACTCATAATGCAACCGCCCATGCTCCTATGGCCCTTGTATGATATCAACGCTACCAAACTTGATAGGATGCAGGAAGATCACAGAAGGGAAGTTTGGGAAAGAACAAGGGGATTCTACTACTCCTTTAAGAGCCAGAGGAGGGGAAGAACTGAAGTTTGTGACTACAAGTCAATTTCCAGAAGGTGCAATGCTTGAGGACAAGCATTTGAGTAACCAAGGGGCAGAAGATAAGGCTAAATTATTGCCTTTGTTTTGTATAATTTTAATACTTTGTTCTAGTTTTTGATAAAACATTTGAGAGCCTAGCTAGTCAAAACTTGTGATAAAAGTCTAAATAAAACTGTTAAACCATGGGTAGATGTTTTTGGCATACTTTGCTAATATTATACATATAATGCAGTATTTCATAAAACTATTAGAATATATATTCTAACATCTAGATATTTAATTTGATTAAGCTTGTTGGATGAATATTTCCACGTCATAACTAACTTGGCAGGAGAGAAGCGGCTGGAGAGTGGTTGACAGTATTCAAAGAAGACCGTTGAAGACCAGCTATGGTGGAGTGATCATTACAGCACCAGGGAAACACGGCTGCTACAATGGAGCCATTATTCTAGGACACAGGGATGTAGCGCACCTATATTCCCTCTGCACTTAGTATGTTGAATTGGTCATCCGATTTTCATTACCCACACTGTGGGCTATTGTATTTCCATATTCTTCTCCAGCATGTTTTCAGCAAGATGGTTTTCCTTTCTGTTTTGTAATAATGTTCGATCCTCTATATATAGGGATTGGACCGATAGTTTGAAGTTAGATAGAAATCAGAGAAAAGGTTTTGGAAGAACACTGTTGTATTTTCACAGCAATCTATTTCAAGTTCCATGTCTTGTTTTTATGTAATGAGTTTTTGAAACGCAATGAAATAGTTCTTGGTTTACATTTTGTGTTCATAGTTTAGCAGAAACCAACCAAGGGGGCCCACTTGGGAGGTGGAATAGGTTAGAATAGAATAGATTTCATTTCCAGCATTTCCAAGCATTTCCAGTATTTCAGATAGAAGTTACAATTTCTTCCTGCAGCATCGCAATTTGTGAGTGTTCCTGCAGCATCTGCAAGAATAGTTATAATGGATGTTTTAGGTTGAAATCTTAGGTTTCAGTAGAGTTGCAATTTCTAGCATTCATTCTAGTAAGAAGATAAATGTATTCTTTTCCTGCAGTGCTAGTGTAGATTTCTTTTATGCATTTTTACCTTCCTACAGCATAAGTAGAATGACTCCTTAAGGAACCTAGTGCACATACTGTGCTAACCATTTCAAGTATACGTCCCTAGGTTGACAAGTTAAATGCACCTCATAACAAGAAAATAGTCCTTAGATTGAATGAACCATTCCTAAGAAAGGTCTTTAGCATGATTATTATACACCTATTGTGAGGCGGTTCAATGACCATTCCAGAATAATGACTATCATATTTCTCAATGAAAAATTAGAAGCTTTTTAGAAGTTTAAGTGGTACCTTGCTAGAGTTGAGAAGGATACAGGAAAGAAACTTAAATGCTTAAGATCTGATAGAGGAGGTGAATTTATTTCCAATGAATTCTACAATGAAAGAGGAATCAAGAGACAAGTATCTATCCCAGGTACACCATAGAAAAATGGGATAGCAGAAAGAAGAAACAAACCTATTATGGATTGTGAAAGAACCTTGATGATTGAAAAGAATGTTGCTACCAAATACTGGAAGGAAGCCATCAACACTACAATTCACACCTTGAACAGAGTTCAATTGAAGAAAGGTACTGAGAGTACACCTTTTGAATTATGTTATGGATATAAACCCAATGTTCATTATTTCAAAGTATTTGGAAGTAAATGTTACATCTTAAAGGAAGCAAGAGATGGAAAATTTGATGTAAAAGGTGATGGAGGTATATTCCTAGGATACTCCTGCAAAAGCAAAGCATATAAATGTTTTAATCTTACTACTCATAAAGTCATAGAAAGTGTACATGTAAAGATTGATGAGTTTGCAGAGAGAAGTGAAGAACACAAGAGTAAAGAGCCTGAGGACTACAGGAACTTTGTGTATTATGAACTTGATACTATACCTAAGACATAGGCAATGGTTATTGGACAAAAACCATGTCAACCACTGAATTCATCAGCACAAACCTTGTTGCAAACTGTACAACCCTAGTTGCTAAATGAAGAAACCAAGTCTCAGGCTGAAGAAACTGAGTCACAGACAGGGGGTACTAAGTCATAGACAGAGCCACCCAAGTCTCAGATAGAGGCACCTAAGTCTTAGATAGTGGAACCCAAGTATCAGTTGAAGAGAAAAATAGAATGTTTGATCATGGTGAACCAAGAAGAACAAGCCCAGAATCAAAGAGGAAGGAACCTGTACTTGAAAAATATGTCAAAAGGCATCATGCACCTGAGAAAATAATTGGAGATTAGACATAAGGCATAATGACAAGGAACAAAATTAAAGGTACATGTTTTCTTAGTGAAATTGAACCTAGATCAACTAAAGATGCATTGAATGATGAAAGTTGGATAGAAGCCATGAATGAAGAGATTGAGCAGATAGAAAAGAATAAAACTTGGACTCTTGTACCTAGACCATTAGACAAGAATGTGATTGGTACTAAGTGGGTTTTTTCATAAACAATATGAATCAAAAAGGTAAATTTTCCATAAACAAAGAAAGATTAGTGTGTAAAGGTTATGCTCAAGAAGAGGGTATTGATTATGGAGAAACTTTTTCTCTTGTTGCAAGACTTGAAGGAGTCAAAACTCTTCTAGCATATGCTGCACATAAAGGATTCAAGGTATACCAAATGGATGTAAAATCTACATTCTTGAATGGAATTATTGAAGAGGAAGTCTATATTGAGCAACCTGAAGGTTTTATATATCCTAACAAAAGAAATATGGTTTGCAAATTACATAAATCCTTGTATGGACTGAAGTAAGCTCCTAGAGCTTGGTATGAAAGATTGCATGGTTACTTGATAAGTATTGGATTTCAAAGAACTAATGACAATAGTAGCTTTTACATTAAAGAAGGACCTCAGAACAACATACTATTAGTAGAGGTATTTGTTGACGATATACTATTTACTGGACATGATAATTTATGCAAATCATTCTCTGAAGCTATGAGTAAGGAATTTGAGGTGTCTATGTTTGGTGAAATAAAATTCTTTGTTGGTTTACAAGTTCATCAAATGAAGGATGGTATCTATATTACTCAATCTAAATACATCAAAGAGATACTGAAGAAATTTGGAATCAAAGATTCTAGACCAGTTAGGACACCTATGTCTACTAGACATAAGTTGTCTAAGGATAATGACTCAAAGGAAGTAAATCAGACTGCCTATAGCTCCATGATTGGTAAACTTCAATATGTTATTCATACTAGACTTGATATTGCATTAGCAGTTGGTATTCTTGCAAGGTTTTTAGCTAATCCTAGAGAGAATCATTTGATGGCTATCAAAAGGATTCTGAGATATCTTAAGGGTACTGAAGAGTATGGATTATGGTATAAGAAAGGAGGAAACTTTGATTTGAAGAATTTTACCAATGCTAATTGGGCAGGAAGTGTTGATGATAGGCAGAGAACCAGTGGTGGAGAATTTTTCCTTGGTAAGAGGTTAGTCTCCTGGACTAGCAAGAAACATAATTGCATCTCTCAGTCTACAGCAAAGGCAAAGTATGTTGTTGCAGTAGTGAATTTTTCAAATATCATATGGTTCAAACAGTTGTTTTCAAGTATGAAGGAGGAAGTCAAAGAACCAGTTATTATCTACTTTGACAACACTAGTGCAATTAACATTTCAAAGAACCCTGTGATGCATACTAAGACTAAGCATATTGCAATAAAGTATCATTTCTTGAGAGAATTGGTCCAAGACAAGGAAGTAAGGTTGGAATATGTGAATACTAAAGAACAAATTGCAGACATATTCACAAAATTGTTACCTAAGGATGCATTCCTGTATCTTAGAGGAAATCTAGGGGTGATTCCCCTAACTAAGGCTCACTAATGGACATATTAGTGATGCATCAACTGAGCTATAGAACAGATTTAACATGTTGATGCTAATTGTCAGAGCTTATTACATATGAATCAGTACATCAGGTACACTACAATTCAATATATAGTTTCTTTGCCATTGGTTGTCAAAGAGGGAGAGATTATTGATGTCATTCCAAATAAATTATTAAAGGAAAGATTACTAAGAGAGAGATTGATGATGACAGAGGGAGAAAAATTTATCAGAAATAGATATTAATGTAAGAGGGGGAAATCTGTATTTCAGTGATTATGAAGACAAAGGGAGTTCTATGAATGATAATCATAATGAATCTAAGGACATTAATAAAATTTTATCCTTTATTCTCTTTAATTCTTTGTATTATGACATGTGTTGACATCAATGCCAAAGAGGGAGATTGTTGATGATAATTATTCAATTGTGTATTGTCATTGATGTTTACACAAATATAATGATATCACACAAATGTCTATACCTAAACCAAGCACAGTCAGTGTATGTCAAGTTCTCTTAGGCATTGAAGAAGACAAAAGTGATTTTTAGTTCTAACCGAGTTCACTCATGCATTACAGTAATGGTCAAGAATTGAAGGATTACAGTGTTAACCGAGTTATGCTTTTAGTGTCAGTCGACCAACAAAGTTTACATTTTATGTTTAATTGGTTATATGCAGCCGACAGACTTAAGTTTTATTATTTATTTGGAAGGTTATTCAAGCTGACTTGACAAGGCTTATCATATATATATATATATATATATATATATATATATATATAAGGTCAAGTGTGGATTGAATGAGTGCAGGATGTAATAAGTAGAAAAGTTTGTGATATGAATTATGGAGGCAAAATTAGATGGGATTCTGATTAAGGACAGAATAGATAGAGATGCAATAGAATATTTGATCAGTGAGGATCCAGTTTTAAAACAAGAGCAGAGACCTGAATCAACAAAGACACTTACTTTATCAAACAGGTCAATCCATTGTTACTCTATAGAAATTGTAGTAGTGGTCAAAATATCTTTACAGTGTAGACTTAATAGTCTTTCATAAATCCTCTTATAAGGTGAAATTTCTACATTGAAATGTTTGAAGACCTCTAACAAGACCACTCCTTACAAGGTGATTAAATCCTCTAACAGTGTCACACCTAATAGTGTGTTATTGTAACCTTTAACAGGGCTGGCTCCTAATAGGGCTCACTTTAGAAGAGTGAAAAATAGTAACTAGTTGCGATTGGTGGTTATCCCAAACTAGGTTTCCATGTTAAATCTTGGTGTCATATGTGTACATGTTATTTATTTTATGCTTTAAGTTTCTAAACTTAATCACTAGAGGATAATAATAGTTAATATCTTAAATATTTAATTTGTTAACCGAGTAATAATAAAATATCTATGTTGACCGAGTAATAGTAATAAGTTTGATTAAGACATCTAAGGGACTTGGAATTATTTTTGTGGTAACTGATTCACCCCTCCCCTCTCAGTTACTCAACTCATTTGTGACATGCCTCTAATGTATTTCCTTCTCTGCCTCGGTGCCTTTTTCTTGGTTTGAGGCTTTCTTTTGTAAGTCCTCACTGTACCTTTCTTACCCAGTGAGGAATCTTCATCTTTTATAGTCTGAGTCCTTGTTCTTGATGCAGCAGTATTCCTTGGTTTCTTTTTTGGTGATGTATAGGACTCAGTTGACTTAGATTCACTCACTTTTTAACCTTCACCGAGAGGTGACTGTCCCTCGGTGTCATCTTTTTATTTTTCTTCTTCTTCATTAACCGACAACTTCTTCTCAAGTGTTTTTACCATTTTTGTCTTCTTTTGGTCAATCTTCTTCACTACTAGGCATGTTTTAATTATGGCCTTAGCTTCTTCATAGTTTCCAAATCTTGGTAGTGATTTTTCAACTGCCTCATTCATTAATGCTTCAATAGAATTTTTTTCTTGATCAATGTTGATTTCATAATCAAGAGGTGGTAACCATGTTTTCCTCAGTATAGCTGGCTTTATCAACATGGTGTCGATGTCTACTATAAAACATTTATCATCCTTATATTTTTCCACTAGTTGTTCAGGTATCCTCATCCTCTTCTTCATTCTATCTTTTAATCTGATGAAATATGCATCCATAACTGATGTAAAATTATCCCCCAATGACTTGATAAATTCAATAATTTGTATTGTCACTGGTCGGGTAGTGTCCTGGAATTGACATTACTAATAGATGGGAAAAAATTTTGGAATTAGAAAAATGTACACATGAGGAGTGATCCAAACTTACATGAATTAGTCCTTGCTGACCTAATTGTCCTCATGTTCTCCTCCAAATGCTTCAGTAGAAGTCCAAATAGGTCTAGTTTTAATCCCTTCTTCATAATCTTATGGGCAGTGTCAACTGCTCCACATGTTATGTTTTTTAACTGGTTAGCTTGGAATACCTTGTATCCCAATACACATGCACCGAGCTTCATTTTTGGATTGGTGATGGAGTATACCTTTAAACCTCTATCATCCCATACTGCACCTATCATCTTTTCTATATCGGGTCAAGGAGGATGTTTGAGTCCTTTGACCTTGTCAGTTAATGAATAACTGGTTGTTGCACGTATTAGATCCTTAGTGATTAGTTTTGGCTCATCCAACCACATTTTCCTATCATGTACTCTATTTAGTACTATCCAAACCCACTCAGTTTTGAATTCCTTCAGGAACATTAGGGCATTAGTCAACCCTTTTACCTCAATGTGTTTATGTTCATCCTTAATGTTTCCATCTTTGCAAAGATTCTTGCAGGCTTCCTCAACCTTGAGATCTTTGATCTTTGCAACTTTGTAGTGGATATAGGCTCAGACATACTCGACTAGAAAAACCCTAGGTGGTATGCTTGAGAATGCTCTAGTGTCGTCGAGTTGTGAAGAAACCTTAGGGTAGAATTTATACTTAGGCTCTTCACATGTAGAGTTCTTGATCAGATTAACCTTTTTACCCTTTGCATTCTTGATCTTGGAAACTCGTGAAGTAGTTGCCATGTTTCTATAAAATAAAGGCTTTCTCCGTAAATGATTTGTTTTCTCGATGAGTCTTAGATACTCACTTTATCTGTTGTAGCTATTGTGAATCTATCAAAGTAGCCATGAATGTGCTTGAATATCTCTACAATCTAGTCATTGTTGGTCGCTCTGCTTCATTGTTCTTCTCTCTGCTCTTCAATCTTAATCGCTTTGTGAAAAAATGAGATTTTCATCACCCTTTTATAGATGATGCCCTAAGTGGTGTAATAAATGCTTTACCTACTTCTCGGTGGTCAAAGACGGAGTTGCTCAGGGAACATACCAACTTTATCCTCGGTGAGAATGCAATGCTCAGGGTAAGTGTCAACTCAATTGACCTTTCACATGTTCACCGATAGTGCTTAGTATGTAGCAAAGACTTCATTGTCTTTTTACATGATTACCAATGATGCTCGGTTTACATTAACAACTTGGCTTTTATATGTACACCGACGATTCTTGGTATGTATTGACCAATGAGATTGGATCCACAAATTCATAACAAGTAATACCATATTTCATCTTCATTCTTGCTAATTTGGCATATTATCAATGTATATTGGAAGCGATGTAAAATATAGCTTTGTATAGTGCAGTTCCATACTTACTTATTCTACTTAGGTGGGAGTGGTGATATCACCATATCCATTGGATAATGTGTCACCAATTGTATTGCTTGGTCTAGCATCATTAGTGTTTGTATCTTTCCTCCATATTTTGTTTCTCATCTTCCTGATGTCTTCAATGGTATTTCCATTGGAAAAAGTGCTTGACTCTGTCACTCAGTCTTTGTAGTCCTTGCTTAGGTGGTTGACCTTATAACAGTGTAAGCATGCCATCCTAGAGTTAGTCCAGCTTCTAGAATTTCTTTTCCATTTCCTCATGTAGTTTGTAGTTGTGTGTCCATATCTACCACATTCTATGCAATTTTCCTGTGTGTTTTAATCCCAAACATATGAGTTACCGACTCTTCTCGGTTGATAAGTATTTTCTTGTTCTTTTGGATTCCATGCTTTCTTTTTCTTTTTCCTACATTCAACAGATCTGTGCCCATCTATTTTGCAAGTAGAACAATATTTTTCCATGTAGGATTCCTTCTTTGGTTCTTTTACCTTAGATATGCATTCATGTGCTTTGTTTTCATGCTTGTTATAGTCATAACAATTACCTATGAATGTAGATGTGGATTTAGGAATACCTTTAGCTTTGGTCCTACAAACATTGGATGTGTGGCCTAGTTTTCCATAGTGATTGCATGACTGCTTCCTTGGTCTTGGATTTGTGTAGACATCTTTTTGATTAGCAAGGTTAGATGATTCTCCATGCTCGGTATACCCTAGACTGGTATTTTGTTGAGTCTTCTTTGTCCATCCAAAAAATCATCCATTCTATTTGTACTTTCTTTAGGTTTCTTGATAATATCATTGAGTTTTTGTTGAATCCTTACTTCATGTTTCAGTCTCTCATTTTCTTCTCTTATCTCACCAATAGCTTCCAATTTCCCATTGATTTCTATATTCACTTAGTTTGCCTCATGACTCATAAGAACTATTTGATTGGTGATCTCATGATATATTTAGTAAGTCTTTGTATTTCAGTCTCTATCTCTTGTAGCTTTTCAATGATCTTCCTCCTATCATCAATAACTAATGTTCTTTCTTGTTCATCTTGTGTAGCATTATTAATAACATCAATCATCCTTACCATCTATTTCTCTGGACCGATTTGTAGTTGGTGCAGGAGCACCCTTGAGATGCCATCAAATATGGTGGTCTCTTGTCTTTTTTATGTGTTAGTGTGTGTAAGACCCTCTAGTAGGGAAATGTAAATACATAAGGTCATGTTGACCAAGAGTAGTTTAGGTAGCTTTCATTTTATGCTTCATTTTGGGTAGATTAGCTCTTTTTGGATCTTGTTTAATGGACTACCCTTGATGATGTCATCAATGGGTAGGGTGATGTTATGGTGGTACTTAGGGTCCATGGTTACCCTAAGTGGTCTAGCTAAGGTTAGCTAAGATAGATTGGTGGAGAAAAACACTTAAAAAGTGTGATTGGCAAAAAGATGTAAAATGTTGCTATGCAACATTAGCAGCTTTTCAAAGTTGCTGACAACATTTTGTTGTCTAGAGGATTTTGAGGTTTTAAGAATTTTTGAACCCATAGAAGGGTGGGAACATGAGTATCTAACATATTTAAGGTGTAAAAACCCTAATTGTGGGGGTGGAAATTCATTTTGTATGGACTGTTATTTTGGAGCCAAGAGTTTCTCTGAAAGAACAACAAATTTGAAGCATTTTATGTTTTCATTGTATTGTAATGGATTAGTTTACTGATTGTGATCATTGGAGGTTGTTGTTGGGCATGTTTTAAATCTTTTACAGTAACTAAGTTGCATTGTAGTCATTTTTCTTTTGTAGTTTGCAAATTCTTTTTATTTTGGACTGTTTGCTGTCAAGTTTTGGACAAGGAGCAAAGATGTGGACCTAAATCCACTTTCCACCATTCATTCTATATGACCATCTGGAAATGGAGACTAGGTCCATGGAGCTTCAATACTGTGGAAGGAGGAGTCCTAGAAATGCTTGCAAGTATTTTTAATAACTTGCCCTAGGCAAGCTACATGCACAGCCCGGTTAAGAAAAGCAAGTGACAGTTGGTTTAAAATTGCAGGAGGTTGCTTTCATGAGCCAAGAAGGCCATGGATGTATTGTATGGTGTTGTGCAGGTACTCCAAGAAGAATAGATATGTCCAAGAAAAAATATTTCAAAGTTTTGAAGCCAAACCCACAAAACAATCCTAAAAACAAGAAGCCCTATCTCAGTATCAGGGTGTACAGATAGAGTCAAACCCCAAGATCTAGAAAATCCTTGTGGGTTTTTCCTTTTCTTGAAGAATACCACAAAATATTAGGGGGTTCTTTGAGAAATTTTTTCCATTTTTGAGAGTTCCTAAAATTTGAGGAGGCCTAATAGGGAAAAAGGCTACAAGGTCTCAAGCTTAGAAAACTAGAACTCGATTGGTGGATGACCTTCCTTGATAAGTTGAGATCCTAATTTGGAATCTAGATTGTAGTGTGATGAATCCCTTGACCTCCTGAAACTCCATTTTATGGTGAGGGCTTGGTAGGTGCAGATTTGGAAGTTCTTGTAGAACACAAGAATGGTGACTTTGACAAGATAGAGAGAATTCTTGGTTGGAGGAAGGATTGAAATATTTCCAATAAGAAGGGTGGATTGAGGAAGCCCTAGGGGTCCTAGTAGAGGCCTAGGAAGATTTTAAAACAAACTCAAGGAGGTATCAAGAGTTCTCCCTATCAGAGTGGTATCAGAGCCCAAGTTCAAGATTTGGGAAAAGAAGTAGTGCAGCTAGTGGATGTTGCAGACCAAAGATTCAAGTGAGTAATCTAGTGCATCTAGCAGGATGGTGACCAATGTTGAATTGTCCAAGAAATTTGAAGAACAAGAAGAGGATAACAGGTTGCTGAGAGAGAGATTGGCTCAAATGGAGAAACTCTTGGATGAAGTCTGAGCTAAGGCAGATAGTGTAAAGGACAAGGTAGACCAGAAAGAGGAAAAAGAAGCTAAGGGGAAGGAGTGGGACTTAGATGAAGAGACACCTACCCCTAATCTGGTCTTACCTGAGGAACCCTTCTTAAAGGTACTCAAATCCTTGAGTGGTAAAGCCTTGGAGGGTGTGCCATTGTTTAGTGGACAAATGGATGCTAATTTGGTTTTAGATTGGATAGACAGCCTTGAGAATCATTTTGAATGTGATGGGGTGGCTGATGCTCAAAAACTCAAGGTGGCTAAGTCTAGATTAAGAGGACCAACACTTACCTGGTGGAAATTTGTTCAGAATGAAAGGGAGAAAGAGGGCAAGAGTCCTATTGTGTCATGGTAAGGTATGTTGACAAAGTTGAAACAAACTTACCTCCCAGATGATTATGAAGTTCAAATGCATAGAAAGAGACAAAATCTCAGATAGAAAGACCTTGAATTTCAAGCATATACAGAGGAGTTTCAGAAGTTATGCTTAAGGTCCAAGATAGTGGACGATGAAAGCATTAGGTTGGCTAGATACCAAAATGGGCTCAAGTGGTCTATACAAGAGGAGATGAGTCTTGCTACTTTGACAAGTGTGAGACAATGTTATCAAATGGCTCTTAAGATAGAAGAGAAGAGAAAGAGGAAGCATGTTCAGACCTCAAGAGGAAGAGGTAGAGGCAAAGAAAATAGCGGAAGAGGCAACTTTGCAGGTAGTTTTGCAGGAAGAGGCAGTGACTATAGGTCTCAAGGTGAAGCTAAATTGACTGAGATAGTCAATGAGTCCAGTGGTAGAGGCAGCATGAATAGAGGAAGAGGATTCCAAGGTGGAGGTGTGTGCATAAATGTTGTCACACTTCTATGAATCATTCCATTCAAGGTTGCTCAAGAATGAGGCCTCAAATATCGATCCATAGCTCTCTAGTCATGGATGTGTAAAAATGTAAAATGAAGGCCCTCAGATTGACCTAGTTGTGTCTATTGCAAATACACCATGAAATGAGAGATTCAAATTCATGAAAATGAGATCTAATCTATATGATTGCAATGCATAAAAGGAAATTAATCTAAAT
>MU226866.1:594035-621249 GCA_018584345.1 Thuja plicata
CTTGTTTAGAGAAGGGCAGCTATGTGTTCCCAAGGGATCTATGAGGGAGAATGTTATTCAAGAAAAGCACAATGGCAGCTTAAGTGGGCATTTTGGCCTGAATAAGACACTAGAACTAGTGCAAAGGATCTATTATTGGCCTAGGATGCAGAAGGACATCAGGAAGTATGTGGAGCAATGCTTGGTTTGCAAAAAATCCAATGGTATATCATCTAATGTAGGTTTGTATCAGCCTTTGCCCATTCCTAATAGGCCTTGGGAATGTATCAATATGGATTTTATTGTTGGGCTACCTAGAACTAAGTCTGGTTTTGATAGTATATTTGTGGTGGTAGATAGGTTTAGCAAGATGAGTCATTTCATTGCTTGTAAAACCACCCATGATGCCAGTCATATTTCTCATTTATTCTTTAAAGAAGTGGTAAGGATCCATGGTTTACCCATCAACATAGTATCTGACAGAGATGTAAAATTCATGGGTCATTTTTGGAAGACCTTGTGGTCAAGATTGGGAACCAATCTGTCATTTGGGTCAGCCTACCATCACCAAATAGATGGTCAGACTGAAGTGATCAATAGAGTACTGGGAAATCTCCTTAGTTGTTTGACAAAGGAGTATGGAGTGATGTGGGATCAGATGTTACCACAGGCTGAATATGCCTACAATGATAGTGCAAACAGGACAACAGGCAAAAGCCCCTTTGAAGTAGTTTATGGGCTGGAACCTAGAGGTGTGTTGGAGTTGAGAACCTTGGAAAATGCAGAAGGAAGGAGTGCCTATGCAGATGATTTTTCTCAATCCATGAAAGAAGTTCATGAGCAAGTAAAGAAGTAGCTCCAAGAGGCTACACAAAATTTGAAAGCTAGAGTTGATGAAGGAAGAAAAGACCTTCAGTTTGTTGTGGGTGACCTTGTGATGGTGCATCTCAATAAGTCCAAGTTGCAGAAGGGAGTCCCCACCAAGCTGAAGATGAGGAGGATTGGACCTTGCAAGATTCTTGCAAAGTATGGGCAAAATGCCTATAAAATTGACTTGCCAACAGATTTGGCAATCTCTCCTCTTTTCAATGTGCAATATTTAGTCCAGTATAAGGGACCTACACTAGCAGATATAGAGGTACAATTAGATGGTAAGGACATAGCAGTAGATGTTTAGCTTACCCCTACACCAACACCAAGTGCAGTGAAGATTTTAGACTCTTGGGTGAAGAAAAAGACTAGGAAGGGCACCTATATGGAACATCTCATTCAGTGGGAAGGCACGTCAGAGGTTGAGGCTACTTGGGTGGCTAAGAGTGAATTTAAGAAGTAGGGAATTGATCCTCAACTCCTGTCCCCAGAGGTGACATAAGTTCTTAACCTTGGTAGTATGGTGCAGGATCACCCTTGAGATGCCATCAAATATGGTGGTCTCTTGTCTTTTTGGTGTGTTAGTGTGTGTAAGACCTTCTAGTAGGGAAATGTAAATACACAAGGTCATGTTGACCAAGAGTAGTTTAGGTAGCTTTCATTTTATGCTTCATTTTGGGTAGATTAGCTCTTTTTGGATCTTATTTAATGGACTATCCTTGATGATGTCATCAATGGGAAGGGTGATGTCATGGTGGTACTTAGGGTCCATGGTTACGCTAAGTGGTCTAGCTAAGGTTAGCTAAGATAGATTGGTGGAGAAAAACACTAAAAAAGTGTGATTGGCAAAAAGATATAAAATGTTGCTATGCAACATTAGCAACTTTTCAAAGTTGCTGACAACATTTTGTTGTCTAGAGGATTTCGAGGTTTTAAGAGTTTTTGAACCCATAGAAGGGCGGGCACATGAGTATATAACATATTTAAGGTGGAAAAACCCTAATTGTGGGGGTGGAAATTCATTTTGTACGGACTGTTATTTTGGAGCCAAGAGTTTCTCTGAAAGAACAGCAGATTTGAAGCATTTTATGTTTTCATTGTATTGTAATGGATTAGTTTGCTGACTGTGATCATTGGAGGTTTTTTTTGGGCATGTTTTCAAGATTTTACAGTAACTAAGTTGCATTGTAGTCATTTTTCTTTTGTAGTTTGCAAATTCTTTTTGTTTTGGACTGTTTGCTGTCCAGTTTTGGACAAGGAGCAAAGATGTGGACCTAACTCCACTTTCCACCATTGGTTCTGTACAGCCATCTATAAATGGAGACTAGGTCAATGGAGCTTCAAGACTGTGGAAGGAGGAGCCCTATAAATGCTTGCAAGTATTTTTAATAACTTTCCCTAGGTGAGCTACATGCACAGCCCGATTAGGAAAAGCAAGTGACAGTTGGTTTAAAATTGCAGGAGGTTTCTTTCATGAGCCAAGAAGGCCATGGATGTATTTTATGGTGTTGTGCAGGTACTCTAGGAAGAAGAGAGATTTCCAAGAAACAATATTTCCAAGTTTTGAAGCCAAACCCACAAAATAGTCCTAAAAATAAGGAAGAAGCCCTATCTTAGTATCAGGGTGTACGGACAGAATCAAACCCCAAGATCTAGAAAATCCTTGTGGGTTTTTGCTTTACTTGAAGAATACAACAAAAGATCAGGGGGTTCTTTGAGAAATTTTTTCTATTTTTGAGAGTTCCTAAAATTTGAGGAGGCCTAATAGGGAAAAAGGCTACAAGGTCTCAATCTTAGAAAACTAGAACTCGAATGGTGGATGACCTGCCTTGATAAGTTGAGATCCTAATTTGGAATCTAGATGGTAGTGTGATGAATCCCTTGACCTCCTGTAACTCCATTTTATGGTGAGGGCTTGGTAGGTGCAGATTTGGAAGTTCTTGTAGAACACAAGAATGGTGACTTTGACAAGATAGAGATAATTCTTGGTTGGAGGAAGGATTGAAATATTTCTAGTAAGAAGGGTGGATTCAGGAAGCCCTAGGGGTCCTAGTAGAGGCCTAGGAAGATTTTAAAACAAACTCAAGGAGGTATCAAGAGGTCTCCCTATCAGTATTACCTTTACTTATTCTGTCAGATGTTGATTGATTTCATTTTAACTTGTAATACTTCCTTTAGATGTGTCTGATATATTGCTAGATGTAGATCCTGATGACTCAAATAAATCAGGTATCTCTTCTTCATGATAGTCTATTTCATTGTAGCAAGATGTCATAATTTTTCTTTCATCCAGTAGCTCTCTCATCTTAATTCTTTCTTCTTTGTATTTCTCATATAATATTTGTATCTGCAACTTCTGATTCTCAATATTCTTTTCTACCTTATACCTTTCCATTGTATGATATTTTTTCTCAAGTGATTTAAAAAATTTCAAATAAGAGATCTAGCTTTGATACCAATTGTTGGAATAATGGAGTGGTGTGTATTGAGAGGGGAGGAGTGAATCAGTACCCTTAAAACTTTTTATCAATTAACCATTAATACCCTATTCTTATTTTACCAATCATTGATGCTTTTATATCTTATGCATGTAATATCAAAACATAAACTTAATTGCATGTAAACATTCATAGAAACATTTATGAAATGTAAGTACACATGAAACAAGAATTGGTAACGTAGAAAACCCCTATTAGAAGGTAAAAGCTATGGTGGGGATGAAACCCACAAAGCTTCACTATCTGCAGAATGGAAGGTGTTGGGTAAGGCTACAAGTGTGATCACTTCTGATGATCTTACCCTGTTAGGAGAAAAATTTTGTACTAGTTAGGTCTACTCAGTTAAGAGATTTAGAAATATTGTTAAGTGTGCACTCGGTTAATATATTTACATAAGGATTGTTAAATCCACCTTCTTAAAGGATTTCTTCTATTTTCTACACTAGTTAGAATGAAGTCAAAAATACTTTTTGACCTGATAGTGTGCAATCCTGAATTACTGGATACAAATCCTTTAAGTTCACAATATATGTGTATCACTTATAGTGATTTATTAATATCTTTGTTCCACTCAATAGCCTTGAATCTTGTTCTTCATAACTGATTTCATCTTTTTTGTCCTTCTGCATGAAACTCTTTGTCTGATCTATAGATGTCTATTGTGGCTATAATCATCATTATTTGATTTATTTCTACATCTATTTATATAATAAATTGACCTATTTAGGTTTCCCTCTTTTCAATGAAAACTCTATGATCAAAGGTTTACAACTTGACCTTGATCTCCGAGTTTGCATGTTTTCAATCAGTTAGACTGATTAAAACAATTACATGTGCTTTACTTGTCCCTCAAGAAATGGTTTTAAAGATAAATAAAGGTAAATATAAAACTTAAGTATTTTATTTGATGCGTAGCTCAGATCCACATTTCTCATAATTAAAGTTTTCTCTCAGTAGACTGGTGCTTGGTTTTCTCTGTAGTCTTTCCTCAGTGATGTCTCTGTAGACATTCTGCTTCTCGGGTGTTCTGTAGACTGTTTGTCAGTTTTCTTAGCAAAGTGTGGTGTATGCTTGTTGACCAAGTGAATTCAAATAAAACTCTTGTAGATACTCAAAATACCATCACTTGATCCCAACATAATAATTTCAACAAAATACATAATGAAAAGAAATTGAAGGAAGAGGATTGCAGAGCATGCTTGCAAACTAGTACACTAGTTTTGTCAAGTCATTGTATAGAACATCATAACTCTTGATGTAGATGAAGATGTAGATGAAATTAGACAATGAAAATAGATATGTAGGATATTTTGATATATTTCAACACCATACTACAAGTACAAGATGAAATATATTGATGCACTACAATGTTGGCCGAAAATAAAAACTCAATCTGATAGACTATTCACCGGAATAGTCACACTTAAAATTTCTATGTGAAAACAACTAAAACAATATCTAAATATCTAGATAAGACCTGAGAAATATAGATATATCTTATAAAATCATCTCCACAAATATATTCTTACTTATGATAACATATATGTATATAATTGATATTATATCACTCTAGAACACATGGGAGTACTGTAGATTACAAGTACTAGACAACTATACCCATATTTTAGACACCAACTATAACAAGTATAACATCGGTTACAACATAAAAGTCATATGTGAAAAAAAACCCCATTTTTTATTGATGGAAATGTAAACTCCATCTACACAAAGGCCCCATCCACTTTCATCACTAAACTTTCCAGTAGCATCGAAATCCATGGAGCTTGATAGGGCATATTAATGCCATACTTTAGAATCCCTAGGACATACTCTTGCTAGGATCTTTTCCATGCTTTCATCGTGCTTATTATTCTTTTCTAGATACTTTTACTTATATTTTCTATTATGTGGCATGCTCCCACCGAATCAATTTTGTGATTGGAAACACTTAAGCATGTTACACTTGGATGAAGATGTTAGATTACTTATTTTGGAATTATAGTTATGTCTTTTTGGAATGAATTTGTTTCTTAAAAATGAATGATGAATTTGTATCTTGATTTTTTTATCATAAGTGTCTCTAACATCTAGAGTGTAGTGCACCAAATTAGCAACGGTTACCTTGACCAGGTAAACCACGCCCATGTTCTAGACGCTCAACCCAGTCTTGCACCAAGTGCATACAGGGAACCCTCAGGCGTAGCGCAGATGGATTTGGGATGATCAAGGTGGAAGAAAACAAGCAAAGACCTAGGAATCATAATAAATTCTCTAAGGAAATCTAGGGAAGATTTGGAAGTTGGATTTTTTGTCAAAAGCATTTCCTTCCTCTTTCATGGATCGATTCAATCTCTAGTTCTATAGTTTCCTTTCATGTTTAGTAGGGTTGTAATAAAAGCTCCACCCATCTTTATGGTGTGACTAGATAGCAGTTAGATGTTTTTCTTTAAATAAATCCCTTCTTCTGCATGAGAGGAAGGACATTATCAGTTATAGTTTACATTTTGTTTCTTTACAGTTGAATTTGTAATATGTTTTTGATTGATAGCGAATGAAGTTTTAAATCTATAGTTTAGCATAATTGAGTTTGGATACTCACTCAAGGGGTCCCACTTGGTGAGGAATCTGTGTTAGCTAGATAGGATGATTTTCATATAGTTTAAGTTTCTTACATCTTGGTTTTATAATTTTGGTGTTAACACAGCTCCTACAGCCAAAAGCTGCAGGGTAGTCCAGCACTTCCTGCAGCCAAAGAGGCAAAGCATTTGAAGCACTATGATTATGTTTTCCAATATTTTTAATTTATAGTGTTCCTTCAAGCACTTTCACTTTTGTATTTCCTTTCCATCATTCTCTATAGATTTAAAATAGTTTCCTTTCAAAGTGATTTACTTCCTACAGCCATAGAATAGTTTCCCTTCAAAAGCAATTTGTTTCCTGCAGCCATAGCATGGTCTAAGTAAAAATCCTTGGTGCATATAATTTTCTGACCCATTTCAATTAATACATCCCTAGGTTGATAAATTAAATGAGTTTCTATAAAGGAGGATAGCTTCTCAGTCGGATGTCCAATCCCTGAGTTAGGGTACTTGCCTAGTATTTGATACCTTAAATAGAACCAATCATTTTTGGCACTGCTACCAGGGATGGTGTCGAGCCAAGTTATTTTTCTCAACCATTGGTAGATTTAAATTCAAGCATTACATAATTTTTAAATAGGGTTTCCTATCAAAAATTCTTTCACTCCATAGCCACAATCTTTCACTTACCTATATGCATAGAAGAAGAAGAGACACTCTAGGAAGGTACTTACCCAACTACCCCAACAGTCATTTAGGAGATATCTTTGTACCACAAAAAGATGAAGAAGAGGGTCAGTTCATGGATTCAATTATCAACCTTCCTTTATTAGAATCATCATCATCATCTTCAGAAGGTGATCCACTAAACTTTCACCTTCTAGAAGGTGAACTTGAGTTTAATCCATTTGCAGAATCCTTAGCCAATATCATAATCCAAAACCCAGATAATCAAGAATAAAATTCACTACCTCTAGTCATTTTCCAACCGCAAGGTCTCCCTCAGTGTCTTCCCAGGATGGAAAACCCCCTACCTTTCCATTTCCCATTACTGATCAGCATGGTAACAACAACCTCAAGAATATTCCCTCATTAGCACTTCCCTAATTTTATGGCCTAGTGACCAAAGATCCAGATACCTTTCTCTTTGAGTTTGACATCCTCTGACATAGTTACAACTACACCATGGATTCCCATAGGCTCAAATTATTTCTTGCAACTCTCAAAGAGTCTACATTAAGATGGTTTATGGGCTTAGGTCAAGATGTTGTTCATAACTGGGATGAAATGAAGGTAACGCTCCTAGAAAAGTAAAAAGAATATTGTAGGGGAAATGATATGAGAAGGGATGACATCTTCAAGATGACTCAGAAGGAGGATGAAATCCTCAAGGATTATGTATCGAGATTCATGTTTAGCCTACAGAAAAATACTCATCATCAACTTAATGAGGAGTCCCAAAAACCTCTCTTTCTATGGGGTATAAATGAAGGCTGCATTGAGGCCTTAGATCTCGTGGATGGAGGAGATATCACCCAATCCACATGGGGTGATATCAAGAAATTCTACCTCAATTACTCAAGAGTTGCGGCGAAGAAGGGCAGAGGATACAGAGCCACAATAGGCAAAACTATTGGTGCTGGAGCCTCAAGGGTAGAAATCACACATTTTTTGTCTTTCTTTAAGAAAGACATTATCAATAACATGGTCACCTTGTTGGACACAATGTAGGAAAAAAAGAAACATGAGGAGGCCAAAGTTATGCTAGCAGAGTTCTGTCCACATTGTAGACAGAAGAAGAGAGATTGTCATTACAAATTGGTCGCCAACATGGAGACTACACAGCTACCCACTAATTGCAATCCAATTGAAGGGGACGATGAGAAATTATTCTTCATTGCACAAAAAAGACTATGGGTTCAAAGACAAGATATGCCTTAGGACCCGCTTACTTTTACTGGTCCATTTTATAGTAATCAATGGCAACAACCTGTGAATAATCAATACCCTCCTTGGACAAATCCTCAACCTCAGTGGCAACCTTACCCAAGTCCTCAATGGAAACAACCCCAAGGGAATTGGGAAAAACCCCAAGGGAATTGGCAACAACCCCAAGGGAATTGGAAAAAAACCCTCAGTGGTGTGGGGGTCAGCAATGGCCAAACCAGCAGCATGGACTCCTATAGCCACCACAATAGCTGCAACAACAAGCCCTTCTGCCACCTCCTACAGCCACTACAACACCTCCTAAACCTACTCAACTCCTTGCACAACCTCAGCCAAATCCTAATAATAGGCCACTAGCACCTCAGCAAAATATCTATTCAGTTGATCCAGAATAGTACCCTGCATACGCAATCAATGACATTAATTTACAGTCTGGAACCACTCTGCCCACACCTCCTATTATAACTGAAGTAACTAAAGATGATCCCCTACCTCAAACTATGCTAGAGTCTACCCCAATAGGTTCGATGGAATTATAAGCACCAGTATAGCTAGCTCAACCTCTCTTTCCACAAAGGTTGCGGGTTGATAATCCTAAAAATAGAGAAGATGCAACCTTTGACATCCTAGATCAATTAAAGAAAATTAATGTTCAGATTCTTCTTTTTTTAGGAAATCAAGGATTTCCCCACATATGGGAAGTCTATAAAGGAAGCCTGCTTTAAAAAACCTATTTGTAAGTGAAAGGACCCCCAGACAGTCCATGTCCTAGGTAAACTTGCTGATATTATGCTCGGCAAGATAGTGGTCCCCAAGTATTTTGATCTAGGTAGCCTAGTTGTCGAAGTAACCATTAATGGGATAGCCATTAAAAATTATTTAATTCACCTATGAGCTTCAATAAATGTCATGAAAAAGGATATCATGGAGAAACATCACATCACTACCCTCTGGGAAACACCCATTATCCTATAGCTTGTAGACAGTTCCATAGTCAAACCCAACAGGGTAGTGGAGGATATAGTTGTTGACCTTGAAAACTGGTCTTACCTTGCTAACTTTATGATCCTCTCACCTAAAACCATATTAGGAGACTATCACATAATTCTGGGTCAACCCTAGTTGGCTACTGGTGATGCCTTTATCAGATGTTTCTCTGGCAGTATGACCATTTCTAATGTTCAGCATACTAAGACATTAGCTTTATATCTGCCATCACAACCACAAATGGATTTTGCCTCACCTATGTGGCCTGACATTGGAGAGGAGGAAAAATTAGTCAATTTAGTAGCCCAACTCATGATGTTAGAAAGGAATCCTTTCCTACAGCTATAGGAGGAGGACACCATAATAACCAACATTCTGGAAAACCGGTATGGTCACGATTCAGAATCCATTAACTATCTCAACCCCCATAACTGCTCCCTGCAAGCTTTGTACCCTGATTATGCCTTACCTCCCTCTCCTACAACCGAGCACCTCTACCACCAACTTCTTCCCCATGAGTTCCAAGCACCTCTATTAACAGATGCATCTATGGTATAACTCACAAAGTAGTTAGAAGTTTCCCCTAACCATTTCTTACACATTAATAGCCAACTTACAGACCAACAATAGACATCCTTGACCACCCTACTGAAAATCCATGCCACGGCCTTCGCTTGTGATTATTCTGACATTGAAATGTTTGGACCCCAAAATTTTTACCCACTAAATCTTCCTAAAAGAAGACAAACATCCTTTCAGACAATTCCAGAGGCGTATAAACCCTGCGTCAAGAGAAATTATCAAAATCAAGTTACAAAAATTACTGAACGTCAGCTTTATCTACCCAATCTTTGACAGCCACTGGATCTCACCTTTAGTTATTATCCCAAAGAAAGGAGGAAAGTGGAAAGTATGTGTCGACTAAAGGGAAATTAACAAATCCACCAAGAAGGACCATTTTCCCTTGCCATTTATAGACCAAGTCCTAGATTCCCTCGCATGAAAGCATTATTTTTCTTTCCTGGATGGATATAGTGGCTACAACTAGATAAAAATCCTTCCTGAAGATTAGGAGAAAAAAACATTCACTTGCCCTTGGGGAATTTTTTCTTACTTTTTACTTCCTTTTGGCCTCTGTAATGCTCTAGCTACATTCCAGCGTGTAGTTATCAACATTTTTGTTGATATCTCCCATGATTGCATGGAAATATACATGGAAGACTTCACAACTTATGGGGAAACTTATGAGGAAAAATTGGTCAATTTGGGAAGATCTCTTACCAGGTATAAGGAGCATAATTTGTCCTTCAACAATGAGAAATGCTTCATGATGATGCAGGAAGTTGTGGTGTTCGATCACTACATCTCTGCCAAGGAAATACAAGTGGATCCAACAAAAATTGAAGTCATCATGAACCTCCCTACCCCCACCAAACAGAAGGATTTTTGTAGCTTTTTGGGACATGCTAGTTACTACCAAAGATTCATAAAGTATTTTAGAAAATTAGCTAGGCCCATGTACTCCCCGCTCAAAAAGGATTCGGAGTTCATTTGGACAACATCTTGTGAAGAATCCTTCCTGCAGCTGAAGAAAGTACTTACACAGGCACCAGTTCTCAGAGGACCTAATTGGGAATTACCATTCCATGTCCACATAGATGCCTCTAACCATGCTATAGGCATTGTTCTCAAATAGGAAGATGGACCAATAGAGCATTTCATCTACTTTATAAGAAAGAATATGTAGGGCGCTGAGTTGAACTACACAATAACTGAAAAAGAACTCTTGGCTGTAATTTATGTACTGAATAATTTTTTCCACTACATAACCAGTTACCCAATATTTTTGCATACTAATCATCCAACAATCAATTATTTTATAAACAATCCTACTATTTTAGGTAGGCTTTCCAGATGGCTCGTGTTGCTACAAGAGTTTGACATCACGATAGAGGATAAACCAGGAAAAACCAATGTAGTGGCTAATTTCCTCTCCAGATTACAAAATGAGGATGACCCACATGTCATAGATGAAATCTTTCCAAATGACCACTTGTTTTCTATTTCCACTCATACCCCCTGGTATGCGAACATCGCCAATTATTTGGTTACTCAAAAGGTACCTCCACATTTTTCTTCCAAGGAAAAGAGGTTATTAATTGAAAAGACATTCAATTTTTCTTGGCTGGCTGACTGTCTCTTCTATAATGGACCTGATCAAATCCTAAGAAGGTGTATTCGTGAGGATGAGACCTATGATACCCTCCATGTCTTCCATGATGAACCCTGTGGTGGCCATTTTGCGGCCAAACATACAGCCATGAAGATACTCAATACTGGCTATTACTAGCCCACTCTCTATAAAGATGCAACCAATTACACCCGCAATTGTGATAAATGTCAATGTATGGGCCAGCCCACCAACTCAGATGAAATGCCTCTGATTCCTTAGGTAATAGTCACTCCATTTGATAAATGGGGAATATATTTTGTGGGACCAATTCATCCCCCAGCAAATGAAAACTCTTACATTTTGGTTCGTACTGACTATGTTATTAAATGGCTCAAAGTACGGGCTATGAAGCATGCAAGGGATAACAGGGTTGCATAGTTTTTATATGAGGAAATATTTACCAGGTATGGTGTTCCATAGGAACTAGTCATAGATCAGGGAGCTCAGTTTACTTCTAATCTGATCACTGCACTTATGGAGGAATACAAAATTTTCCACAGTAAGTCTAGTCCATATCATCCCCAAGAGAATGGTTAGGTCGAGATCACCAACAAGGAAATTGAGGCCATCCTAAATAAGACAATTCAATTGCACAAAACAGACTGGAGTAGATGATTACAAGAAGTTGTATGGGCCTACCGCACCACATTGAAAACCCCTACTAGATTTACACCTTTTGAGTTGGTGTATGGAAAGACTGCTGCAATGCCCATAGAATTTGAGCATAAAAATTTACGCATAGTATTACAGCTAAACTTAAATCTTCATGTATCTCAACAAGAGAGGCTCCTATAACTTAACTATCTGGATGAGATCCACAAGGTAGCTTTACAGAACACTGAATTTATTTAGCTTCAACGGAAGAAATGGCATGATTCACACATACGAAATAAAAGGTTTATTCATGGTGACTAGGCACTTCTATATGACTCTCAGTTTCAAGAGAATCAAGGTAAGCTTACAACTTGTTGGCTTGGCCCTTATGAGTTTGACAAAGTGTTTTCTAATGGTGCAGTCTAATTGTCTACAATTGACCCTATCCACTTCAATTTATTGGTCAATGGTCACTTACTCCATCTATACCATAAACCCACCACTAAAGAAGAAGACCTACAACAATTTAAAACACTCCTACAACCAATGGACCTCCTCTAGCTGAAGACACTCTTGCAGCCAATGGACCTCCTCTAGTTGAAGACATTCCTACAGCCAATGGACCTCCTCCAACTGAAGACACTCCTACAACCGATGGACCTCCTCTAGCTGACGAACCTCCTACAACCAATTGGGGTGAATTTTCACTCTGGTCGTCTCTTTAACTTCACCATAGAACAGTCATAATAAACTATTCATTTCCCACAAAAATATCTCTTTCCACAATAAATTCACCATCACATCACATCCCATCAATCTTTTCTCCCATTTACACTTATGTGTCCCATCATTATAATGCCACTCATTACTTTTCACTTTGCATACATCATCTGATCTTTCCAGATTTAGGCATTTATTCATGATTATTCTCCAGGTATGCCTTAATTTATTGTTTGCAACATTTTTTATTTTCATTAGATGTTATTATACTTTACATTGTAATTAAAATTAGTGCTTCATCCAAGTGATGGTGTACTTCCTAACCACACATGTGAGGACACCTATCATAATTTTTGTAGGGGCGGTTCATTAACTCATTAACTCATGTTTTTCCATAATAACCCTTGCATAAGAAGTACTGCGCATTCATTTTGAAATTAATTGATGTGACAACCCCAAATAATGTGAAATTCTCTGCTAAGATTTTAATTTTCAAACCCAACTCACATTCCCAGCTCTGGTTTTTTCAAACTTCTCCTTTGCTATAATCCCCAGAACCCTACACCAATCATTTATCTAGCATTATTCAGTCTTAAGCTTAGGAAGAATACAAGGTGATACAAGAAGACAAATTTTTTATTGAGGATACAGAGAGCAGAGTTTTGAAAAAAACCGTTTGCAGTTGCAGAAGACGTTTCAAGTGATTTGATGTTTTTTGGTTACAGATTTTTTAGTAAAAATGGGAGGGCCACCAATTTTCCATGAGCCAGGGGATTATTCATCTTTATTGCAGGATCAAACAAGTGTCTAAGTCTTTAACTATGTGGCCTTGCATACTTATTTTTTCAGACTATGTGGTTATGACAAGGCTATAACAGTGGAATTCTTGCACACTTACAGCAATGGAGTTGCTTATGTAAAGGGATCAAGGGTTGAATCTTCAGAAGCACGGATTGCAGAGGTTTCAAGACTTCTTGCTACGAGGGAAGTTTTTTCACTTGAACATGATGCATGAGTGGCTGGGGAAGAATTCTCCTTGCCCACAGACGCTGCATTAGAAACCAGTAAGCAGGGGTCGAAAAGAACATCTCTTCTAGAAGATTACTCCCAACTGGCTATCTATGTGATAAAGTACATTACTTGTGAAGGGTGATTTTCCTACTTGCATGTTGTGCATTTTAAACTGTTGAGTCATTTATGGCATGGCTGCCTTGTCAATATACCCAATTTCCTGTATTCTTTGTTACAATTGAGCTTAGAAGAAATTAGAAAGGGGAAATTAAATGAAACTACTCACCACAGGTTGATAAAACTTCTGGTAGAGAGGTCTTTACGACATAATTCTCCTATGACATGGTAATAAATTATCGCCGCACCCCATGTATAGTTACGAGGTGAAGGGCCACAACCTGGATTACAAGAAACCTAAGAAAATGCTCCTGAGGAAGATGCACCAGATGAGGATGAAACCATTATTCTAGAGACCATGCATGAAATTCCATCTTCTTGAAAGGCTAAAACAAAGAAATACACTTTTGGTAAAACAAACCCTAGCCTAGAGAGCGGTCAAACCGAGGGTTCTTTGGATTTGAAGACCCCACAAACCAAAAAAGTGCTCAGAGGAAAGAAAAATCTTGGTATATGGCAGCCACAACTTGAGGTAGGCATTCAAGCTTTGTCTTCTCATTAACTCAATTTCATTTTGATGAAATTTGTTATTTTAATGGCACAATATGAATGTTAATACTATAATTGTTTACATATTTGCATTTGGAATGCTTGATGACCTGTGAACTTTGAGAGCATGGGCGTCGTTGCTATTACCTTCAAGGCATTGTGTGAAGTGTTTGATCTCTCTTTATTTGTTTTTCTCTTGATATTCACTATGTGGTACTCCCCGTTGATGATCATTTCATGAGGAAATGTCTTGATGGCTCGCGGGCTACAGGCTAGGGCATCGTGAATTGTTTATTTGCTCACTATTTAATACTGGTATTGTTTACATCTTTGCATATGGAATTCTTGATGACCTGCAAGATTTGAAAGCTAGGGAATCATTACTATTAACTTCAAGGCATTGGATGAAGTGTTTTATCTCTCTTTATTTGTTTTTCTATTGATATTCACTATGTGGTACTCCCCATTTTTCTTTCAGAAGTGTATGGCTTGACTATGCACATGCATAATTATAGATGAGGATCAGTAGTAATAGTCCATGCCATTCATTGCTTAGATCTTTTTTATCTAACCCTCATCTCTCTTTTCTTTGCAGGTTCTAGATCACACAAGAGCACACTGGATTCATAGCCTAGTAAAAAATTCATCACATCAAGCAATGTCGAGTACCCTTATAATTTATGTTCATACTCATAAAATATATGTACAGTTATAAAATTTCATGCCTTGAAATTTTATAACATAGTTCCTTAGCACAGCTATCAAAATAGAATGGCAATGGTGATTCAATGCATCTACAACCTCAAGAGCATGGAAACATTGATCCAATAACAACAAATACATTATAAATGCCAAGCTAGTCACGGTCTCAATGAAATAAACAGTGTATATATAAAACAATATATGGTGCACAACAACAGCAAGCATGTAATGACAGTAATAACATCATACATATATATGTATATATGTATATGTATATGTATATATGTATATATGTATGTATATACATATATATGTATATATATATGTATGTATATACGTATATGTATATAACAAACATAGGTCATAACAGGGTCATGTGGTGCTCAAATAGTGAGCTCATAAACAATGCATGATGCCCTAGCTTGTAGCCCGCGATTCATAAAGAAATTTCCTCATGAAATGATCATAAACGGGGAGTACCACATAGTGAATATCAACAAAAAACCAAATAAAGAGAGATCAAACACTGTATACTATCAAAATATAATAGCAGTGGTGATTCAATGCATCTAAAACCTCAACATCATGGCAACATTGATCTGATAACAACAAATACATTACAAATGCCAAGCTAGTCACAGTCTCAATGAAATAAACAATGTATATATAAAACAATATACGGTGCACAACAGCAGCAAGCATGCAATGAAAGCAATAACATCATACATATATATATGTATATATGTATATGTATATGTATATGTATATGTATATATGTAGGTATATATATGTATACATGTATATATGTGTATGTATATATGTATGGGTGATCCCACAATAGTGGGTTACACTTTTTGGGAGGAGGGATTTAACCCTGAAAAGGGTGGCCCACAAAAAAAGCATATTTTCGATCCGAACAAGATAAAAATTTTGATCGGAAGTGAGTAACTTACGATCGAAAGTATAAAAAATGGGTACTTTCGATCGTAAGTTACTTTCGATCGAAAGTACTTTTTTACTTTTGGTCGAAAGTAGCTAAGTAATTTCGATCGAAATTACTTACCTACTTTCAATTGAAAGTAGGTTAGGTATTTTTAGCGGCATTTAAACAACCCACCAAAATAGTCACTTTCACTGTTTCAGCTGGGTTGAAACTGTGGGGGCTTCCGAATTTCCGAACATCACAAATAGGTTTTTGACATTTCTATTTCCATTTTTTAATTGTTTTTTAATATATACTATTTGTATATATGCATGTATATTGTTTTTTATATACATTATTTGTATATATGCATGTATATGTGTATATATGTATATATATGCATATATATATATGTGTGTGTGTGTGCATATATATGTATATATAAATATATGTGTATATATATGCATATATACATATGTATATAATAAAGAGAGCTCTTAACAAGGTCATAAGGTGCTCAAAAAATGAGCTCATAAACATTTCATGGTGTCCTAGCTTGCAGCCTGCGAGCCATAAAGACATTTCCTCATTAAATGATCATAAACGGGGAGTACAACATAGTGAATATCAACAACAAAACAAATAAAGAGAGATCAAACACTGCATGCTATTAAAATAGAATGGCAGAGGTAATTAAATGCATCTACAACCTCAACATCATGGAAACATTGATCCAATAACAACAAATACATTACAAATGCCAAGCTAGTCATAGTCTCAATGAAATAAATATTGTATATATATATAAAACAATATATGGTGCACAACAACAGCAAGCATGAAATGACATCAATAACATCATACATATATATGTATATATGTATTTGTATATTTATATGTATATATGTATGTATGTGTGTATATATATACATATATATACATATATATATATATATACATACATACATACATACATACATATATATATATATATGGATGGTTCATCATTTATGGACATAGAGGAAAAGTGGCCACACTTTAAAGAAGAACCTCAAAATCTAAGGCTTTCTCTGGCAGAAGACAGTGTCAATCTGTATGGAGAGATGAGATCTTTTTAATCGGTGTGGCCTATTTTTGTTATCAACAATAACCTTCCACCATGGATGTCAATAAAAAGGGAGTACATTATGTTGGCAATGATTGTTCCAGGTATTTTATTATTTTATAGTTATCTACAGGTAATTATAAGTCTTGGAGTGAAATGGCCACAATAATTATCTCATGTTGTTGTTAATTCAACTAGGTAAGTACCAAGTGAAAGATATGAATGTATATATTGCGCCTCTTATCAATGAGTTATTGGTGTTATGGAATGGTTTCACTATGTATGACATCTCTAAACCAATTGGACACAGACAATTTCAATTCCATGCAATGCTTGTGTGTACAATTTATGATGCTCCAGGGTTGACACATTTCTGTGGTATATTATGGTGAATTCTAGTTGTACGCAATAATTCTAATTCTAAAAAATTAACATATTTAATCCAACTGTATCGTTATCTTGTAGGTATTCAAACAAAGGGAAAATTTTCATGTCTAATGTGTGGTCCAAGGCTGAAATCTCATCATTCCAAATGTTTAAGAAAGTAGGTGTTTGATGAGTATAGGCACTTCCTCCCCATAAATCATAAGTATCGAAGTGCAGAAAAACATCTTTTCAATGGGAAAGAAGAGACTACATCAAAGCCCCAAAGAATGGCACCTCACCTATGGTAGTTGGAATATAATAGAATTCGAGATAATATCGTTCCACCTAATGGTTGATGTTTGAAAATTATATATTTCGATTGTGTTTTGTTGGCTAATTATGTAGTTGATGATCTTGAAGGTCGTGAAGCCATCACTGACCAGCTTCCAAAGGGACTAAAATGTTATCCCAGAGAATTTAGTAGGCTACCCTACTATAAAAAACTATAAATTGTGCATTTGTTTGATACTATGCATATTGGAAAGAATGTTGTGGAAAATATTGGATGGAAGGCGTGACAAAGAAAAACTTGGCAAAATTTATAGTGACAATCATGATTCAAATCATGCAATGAAAAATATCATTGAATCAAATAGAAATGGAGACCAGATTAAAGAAAGTTATCTTCCTTGGTTATTAACAAAGAAACAAAGTAATTTCATAAAGGAAGTCATACGCAAAATTTGATTTCCTACAGAATTTGCTGCAAATATAAGCAATGTCATATCAAAGAAGAGTGATTTTGGGTCAGGGATGAAAATGCATGATTGACATACCCTCATCAAGGTAAGTCATAGTCTTTTGTATTTACAATATATTTGTGTAACTATATTCAATTTTTATTGTATGAAATGATCAGTTGACAATTGTTGTAGTATTTGCTACCCCTATTGCTCCTAGAGAACTTTGAAAATAATATTAAACAAGTGATATATGATCTTGGAAAATACATGAGGTAAGCAGTGATATTTGTTCAATATATCAAACAAGTAATATATTGTAAAGTCTTGTATTTATATATTTTTGTGTCTTCAATCCCTTGTAGGTGGTTTTCATCTAAATAAATCCATAAAGAAGATATAAAATATTGGAAGAAAAGAATTCCTCATCTAATGATTGAATTGTGTGGACCTGTACATGCTAGGTCAATGTGGATGATTGAGAGACACTTTAAATTTTTGAAGGGTTTGGTATGACAAAGAGAATGTCCCTCAAGGGTTCTATGGTTGAAGGATATATGGTATACCAGATGATGGTGTATGTTACTCAATATCTTCCTAATCTTGCAGCAAAGATCCATATAGATTGCATTTGGGATCTTGACTCCATTAAAAATTTTGAAGGGGAGTACTTGGTGGGAAATGATAGATTTAGGAAACTGAAAGGTAATAAATTATGAGATGTTATTCTAGTTAATTAATTCTTAATCTTCAAAATAAATCTATTGTAATGGATCATCTATTTACTTTTGTATAGTTGCTAAAGAGTGGGATGCAATACATTTGTTTATTGCAAACAATCAAGATTGGATGACGGTCTAGACTGAACATTGTCCAGATTATGGTCATAGATTAAAATGGGAATCTATGTCTTCATTGGTTATACAAGCTCATCGTAATGGAGATCCCAATGTTACACAAAAGGAAATAGATCTAGCATATGGTTTAAGAGATCACCAGTACTTATAAATTTGTTAATCAACCGTATGTTTTTCAACTCGTGAAGAAATAATTCATACATGTTTGACATTATTGTATGTGAAACACCACAAGGCTATATTCTACAAAGGCTATAAATTTTGCATCAAAATTTTGGATGAAACGAAGAGAACTTGTGATTATGGGATAAGTGTAATCTTCCAGGTGACCAATATTTCATCTAGAAACGACTTACATCCTCAAGAGTTGCAAAATAGATACTATGGTATTTTGGTTGATATACTTGATTGTGACTTTAATTCCTTCCAATTAGTTCTCTTTGTCATGAAATGGTACAAACTACGTCTCACTCAAAATGATCATGATAGAACTGTTATAGAACATGACAGTGGATTTCCAGTGATTAATACAAGGTTGTTTGAGCCAATTGGGGAAGAGCCCTATGTTCTTCCAAGCCAATGTGAGCAGGTATTTTACTCAGAGGTTCCACATAAACTGGGTTAGTCATTTATTATTAGACATGATCCAAGAGGAAGGCCAATAAAGTATAATATGATGGAAGAAGAAGATACCAAGGAAGAGGAAGAAGTGGATGATGATGCAGATGATGATCACGATCGAGAGTTAGTCAAAGAAGAATATGAAGAAGAAGATGACGATGATGTTGTTACTGATCACAAGGATGAGGAGGAGGATGATGATGGTGCTGACGATGATGACAACGATGATAGTGTTGGCGATGATGTCATTGATGACATTGATGATGAGATGGATGAAGAAGAATATCAATGACATGAATGAAATGTACAATTATGCCAGATGTTTTGCATTTTTTAATGATTATTTTGGGTTAAAATATGCACTTTTTCCACTAATATACTTAGGGTTTCATATTAATGGCATTTTTGGTTTAGTATGAATATCTAACTACTCTTATTCACCTTGTTTTATATGTCCTACTTATATCTTTGATCTTTTGTTAAGAGAAATTTTATCCTAAAAGAGTGTATTTAATCTCTAAATACTATCTTATGGGATTTGCTTCTGATAATTTTCTATTTCCTTGCACATCAATGATGTTTTTGTTTTCTTACTTCTGTTACCTTTGATGTGTCAGGCAACCTGTGTGATGTTTGAAATATGTTAGATCACGTAAGTACAAAGAGTAAATAGTACATAATTTATATTATTAAGATTATCACATAGCTTCTTTCCTTGGGTGATACTATTTTTCCATCATGTCCTGCACGCCTCTCAAGTGCATCCTTTTTAAGATTCTCCCACTCATTAATAGGAACATAGGGGGGCTGCTCGTAATAAGGGTTTCTTTCTATTTGGATCATGTAGTTGTCCCTAATATACTTCAAAGTTTGCCCTGCTTTCTCAAGGAGCCTAAGTCTTTAAAAGGTGTTGGGTCCAAAAAATTTTATCATAGAGTCAATGAGTTTATCCTTTAACTCTTTATCTTATGCTTGCCACCTTTTAAGAAAAAAAACTATTAGATTCATAAATGAAGTGAAGCTACCTTTTAATATACTTGAAGAAAGGGATGAAAGAAATATGATCTAGAAATGAAATTAAAATATGATACCACTTGTGTATGGTCGGCCCGAAAATGCACAAACATTCATCATTAATTTTTTCATAAAATAGATTATTCCCTGCAAAATAATGATGAGATTATTAGTTATTGCAAGGGACTGCACAGGGGGTTAGTGCATTACATTATGATTATAAGATTGTATAGTAAAATAAAGGATCAATCTTTAAAGTACCTCAAAGTTGGGCTACTCTCACAGGAAGTCCATCTTCAATATTCACGAGAATTTGATCACACTTCTCTATTATTCTCGTACATGTAACATGAGTACATCTAGGAATATCATCATTGCCTCCTACATAAAATGAATCTAATATTATAAAATGCCCCCTAAGAAAGAATAGTTCAAGTGAAATAAACACATGATAAATGAGAGAGAGAAAGATGAATCTACTTACCAATAATATGCATTTTCATCGCATCTGTGGTCATGCTACGTGTTTTTGACATTGCAGTCGACAGTACCTCTGTGGTTTTGATCCTTGTAGCAGGTAGCGTAGTGAACATAGGATCAATAGTAGGTGCTGAAAAATAAGATTGTTACAGCATAAAAAAATATGGACAACCATGGATAAGATTGTTAGAGCTATTAAAAAAATATTGTTCGAGAAAAACACAAGTGGACGATAGAACATGCGATCTACTTGAACCGCCTAAAGTATTTGCATCTGGGTAATCACCCTTAAATGTTTTTAGCATCCTCTGTAAAAATAACACATATGTATTTTAGTTAATGACATAAATAAAAGAGTATACTATAAAAACCATTATTGAACTTTTTTTATAATTGAAAACTACATTAATACTTACTATATAAGTCTGAACACAGTGAGCCAACTCATCCTCTCTCATCTATATTTTAGGAGTCTGAGGTTCAATATCTGCCAATCAAGTTAACTCTCTTGAAATTGCACAAAGGACCTTTTGCACTGCAACCATAGGATCAACGTCTGATGAAAAATCACCAATGAATGGATCCTGCTCATCCTGCGGCTCCTCATAGACTACTTGTTCCTTTCCCTTTTTTTGATCAGCACTCGTTTGTGAGAACAATATTATTAGAACTTTATTTAAAAGCAATCTAAATTAGTACTGAATAATAAAACATAACAAAAAATACGCATTAACAATTTTCTTGTATGTGCATTTGTACAACAACAATGAGTTTTACCTATCAGGAAGAAGAAGTACAATGAGAACCATCATCATCGTGTGTATCATGTGGTTGTTAATCCATACTATAGCCTTGTATTTCAAAATTAAAAATCATTGAGACATGTTAAAACATGTGTTCTTATGCTAAGTTACGTTGAATAATAGACAATTATCAGAATGCTTCAATTAAAATAAGAGAGTTTTTTATTTTTAAACAATTTTAAATGGTGCATAGTGCATACCACCTCGTCCATGATAGTGGGTTTTTTTGTATCTATGTGATTCAAATTATAATCAATAAGAAGCTCTTCACCTCCACGTATTGATTTGATCACACATAGAAATACACGATTTCCCTCTTGCGCCTCAAATATGCAATTGTGTTGCTTCTTAGTTGACACAGGTTGTGTACTGTTTATAAAACTTGCAATATTCGCTGATACTTTTGGCCTTCCATCAACGTATATAGCTAGTGTTTTACTTTTTTCACCGACTTTTTGTTGTATATAATTTGGCGCAAGTCCATACCTACACATACTTTTTTTATATCTAACAATCTGCATCCAACTATTGTAATCATAACAAGGTCTGACATACTCCATCAATTTGAAAACTTTGTTGTAAGAAACCTTTATACCATCTATGGAAAATAGGCCCAAACCATGTAATGAAGATGGTGCTATGCAATATATCCTCTCTCTAACACAAAAATCAGTGTTTATTGAAGGAATTTCATTGGGGACCCATTGTTTCTATAGATATTTGTACCTAAAGGGCACCTCAGAGTCACCTTTGGTCTCATCATCATAAGAACACGACCCCCCTTGAGCAAGGAAAAATTCCATGCATTTATTGAATTTCTTTCTGATCTTTTGACCTTCAGTCGATCTCCTTGATTTAGACATACTAAATGTCTCACTTTCTTCTTCCATTCCTACATTTTCCTCGCTCGAGGAAGACAAATCTAACAAATACCTATTCTCTGGTACCTACACTTTATGAAATGAGAGAGACAGGTGGCAATGAGAGAGATATTTTACAAATGGTAAGAGACATTAATCTCTATGGTGTGTGTTGACTTATACCTGACAATCCATGAGACTTTGTGGGATACCTGACAAAAGATAATAGTTATATAATTAGACAAACATAGTTCACTCCATATTTTTATTACATCTTGTGAAGGACATTATACATTGTTAAAATTATCTATTTATACTTTCAGAATTAGCTCACTCCATTGCAGGGAACAAAGAGAATCACTTGTGATTTCACAAGATTTGGGAAGCATTACTAGATATGATGTGTACATACAAGATGACACCTGTAGAAATATGAAATCTTATTCCTATATAACTTTATGATATTTTATCACAAAAGTTGCAGTATGCTTTAATGACCAAAAGATAGATAAGGGAAGGAACACTAGCCAAGGTTATTCCTGATCTAACCAAGAAATAGATAGCAAAATTCATTGAACAATATCAAAGGAAGTTTATTCCTAAACAAAGAGCCTATGCAATACTGAAGAATGTTGTTGAAGGAGTAGTTCAATAGAGCACCAGAACATATAAGGAAACCTTTGGGTTAATCATTAAGAAGGCCAATGAGAAAGGTGAAGGCACCTCAGAGCCGAAATAAATGGAAGAAGAAACTGCTACTGATCAAGCAGAGACTGAGACAGAACCACAAGAGAAAATAGGAGATGGGAAAACTATATATTTGACAATGGATAGTCCCATTGGAACTACACTTGGAGAGGATAGAAATGTGGATGTCAAGGATCAGAATGAGTCGAAAAACATAGGTATGCAATCGCCCATTCAAGTAATAGAGGTCGAGTTAGAGAAAGAAGGACAAAAGGAGGTAATCAATACTAATCCACCTATTTTAGAGGTTGTACAAATAGTTTTAGAGAGTGGAGATAAGATGGAAGAAATTGCAAATAATCCTATAGAACAAGAGGCTATACAAGTGTTGGTGGATCTACCACACTCTGTATCATCTGCTCCCACTGGAACCAAAATAGCAGGTATACCTGATCTGCAAGAAATCTTGACTCAGATGAAGGCAGAAATTAAAATTGATACTGACAAAGGAAAAGATATCACAGAACTTGAGTCGAGTATCAACTCACCAGAGCTCAAGAAGAGGAAGTTAAACAAGAAAAAGTCACCAAGATTAAATGTCACATTAGATGATGTCATTGTGATTCCTAAATGGGATCCTGAGAGTTTGACATATGAGAAGATTCAGACCCTTCAAGACCTATTAAAGAGGAAGAAGAGACAAGAGGAAATGAAGAGGGAACAAAAGCAGCAGCAAGTTCTGCATGACATAAAGGATATTTTTCGTTAAAGCTTTTGATATGGAAGATGAAAATCAGCAAGCACCAATACTAGAATAGTTAGTTCACATTGTGCAGAAAGTTATCAATGAAAATATTGAGGCAAATAACAAATTGATGCAATGGTCTGAGAGAAGATTTGAGAACAAAGTATTGGAGAAGATATCTTGAGAGATTGCCACCAAATAGGTTGAACTTTCTTCTCTTGTTGAAATTCTTGAGGAATTTGTGAATAATGTATTTTCATTATACAAAAGATTATGTGATGATATATTCTTTACAAAGGAGAATCAACAGCTTATTGAGAATTTGCATTTAGATATGAAGTCAACAAAAATTTCATTGAGCATGGATGCTAGTTTTAGCTCCATCTATTTTGATAGGTTGACTCATGCACAGAGGAGATTAGTCGAGCTTATGGCTGAAGATGGACGAATCAGGGCCAAACTAAAAATAATTCAGGCTAATTTGATACCTCATTTGGAGGTTATTTAGAAGGAACTCACAGCTGCATGAGAATTGGTCAAGGGAGATTCTCATCTCTCTAGTGCATATAGTTTGGTAAGTCTAGCTGCCGAGCTAGAATTTAAGTTGGAGGTTATGAATTTGTTAAGGATAGTTGGGATACATCTTTTGCATTGATTTTACAACTTTGTAAACCATTTTTGGACAAATAAAACTTAACCCCCATAGCTATCAGTGACAAAAACAAGGGGGAAACAGGACTGGAAATAGGAAAAGGACAAGAAATAGAAAAATATGTGCAGAACCAGGTATAAATATCTTTGTTGAAGGCATGTATATTATGTAGATAATGTGTGAAGAATGAAGTATAATCTAAGGGGGAGTACATTGTGTTCTTACGCAAATTTTTTGAATGTAAATGATAAGTGTTTTTGCCACTAATATCAAAGGGGGAGATTTTTGATCTCTAAGTTTTGTTGATCATTAGTGTTCCACACTTATTCATTTATCTAGGCAGTTTTAGCCGGTCATCACTGCGACCGAGCTATCTAGTATAGGCTGAGCTATCTGGCATAGTCGATGTCAAGTAGATAATAGTTTTCAAGTCACACGGCTACCAACTTTAGTTCATGTCAGGCGACAGAGTCTTTCTGTGTTGAGCAAGACAGTTTTATTATGTATGTCAGGATTAACACCAATTTCAAGGTAAATTGTTTTGTGATGACATGTAACTGATTAAATGTTTGATAATGTTAAGTTGAAGATAATGTAAGGCATTAAATCAGTTAATGGTTTCTATTATCATTGATGTCAACTTGATAACATCTATACGGTCATATACAAAATGCCAAAGACTTCAGAGAATCAATGGAACAAAGGTTATGCTTTTAGCAATGCAAAAAGTCAAGTATTCACTAAGTGATAGATAATACTGACAGAATGCACACCATCGTTAAAGACAAAGAAGAAAAGTCACAATGATACCTGACGAGCAGAAGACAGTATTGCCCAAAGAAGAAAACCACAGGATGCCTGACGAGATGAAAATAGAGTTTCCCGATGGACGGAGATTCTGAAGCTGACTAGAGTCACACTGACAAAACTGATAGTTGTAACCAATGACTAACTGAAGAGTTAACCAACGGAATAGAGAGTTCAAAAAATTACAAAATATCTAGCTGGAAAGAGCTGAAGATAGACTTAACTGGTTGTTTTCTTTGTTTTATTCAACCAGAGCTAAGTGATTGATTTAAAGAAGATTTGTACAGTTGGCATAAAGATAACTATGAGATAAATCAGGAGTTATGCTTTAAATCAGATTGGCTGGATCATTTTTTATGCCAAGAATCAAGAATCAATGAATATTATGTCTATATAATAGACAAGCTTAATTCATTTCCAAAAACACATCATATTCATGGAAAGGGGATTAGGGGGAGTGAATAGAAAGAGGATGCTAAAGAGAAACTAATGAAGAACATCTTCATGCAGTATTGATCAATCAAGCTGAAGGAGAGCTAAGGAATTCTATAGACACCAATGAACACTGAGCATAGCATCACAAAATAGAAATTATGGAGCACAAATGAATTGAATTGATACATTTATCAGAGAGGTAATGTACTTAAATAGATCTAAAAATCTGCAATTCAAGTTGCATTAGAAATAGGTCATTTTTTTTTCAGTTTAACCATTGAAGCATCAAGTCTCTTAACAGAGCAGGACTTAACAGTCTTCTATATATTGAGGTACATCCCAAGGAGTACCAAAAAGGTTGATTCATAAAAGTAGCATTGGATATGCCTGATGCCTATTAACGGTCTAAGAGAGAGGCGATTCAAGGATGGCTGCATTAGATGCCTGATACTAAGTGACAACCTATATGTGTAAAATCCTCTAACAAGGTCACACCTAATAGTGTGTCTGTAACCTTTAACAGGGTTGGCTCTTAACAGGGCTCACTTCAGAAGAGTGAAAATTTTGGGTACCGGTCCCAGTGGTTTTTTCCCCTTAATAGGGTTTCCACATTAAAAATCCATGTGTTATGTGTGTATGGTTTATTACTTTACTGTTTTACATTTCACATATACATTTCTAGATCTATCAGTATACTCTACATATTTATTGTATTTTGGTAAATAGTTTTACTGCCTATCAGTAATCAAGGAGAATAAGGATAGACAAGGAAAACCTACAGGCTGTTAATTATTATAAGTATTTCTTGGCATGCATCTTGTAGGGACATAATAATCTAAGGTTTATTTGATTGGTTGTTAAGATAAGGATAAATTGTTTGAGGCCACTGATTCACCCCCCCCCCCACCCCTCTCAGTTATTTCTAACAATTGGTATCAAAGCTTTTGTGCTTAGAAGGAAGGTCACAAGACCTAATTCAAAGATCACAAGATGAATAGAAGAGATGTGCCCAAGCTAAACAAAGATAATTTTGCCTCATGGAAAAGCAGGATAAGACTCTAATTATCAGGTATTGGTAATGATGTCACTCAATTCCTTGAAACTGAATATGTGTTGCCCACAGGAGCACCAATAGTTGAAAAAATGAGAGAAAAGCATGAACATAATGGCATGATGATAGATCTTTCTTCCTCACTCTCTGATGCTAAATTTGAAGATGTCAAAGAATGCAAAATTGCAAAGCAGATGTGGGACAAATTAAAGCTTGTACATGGTGGTGACAAAAATGTTTTGAGAGCCAAGGCAGAAAGCCTTAGAGGAAAGTTTGATGATCT
>MU226866.1:623450-635272 GCA_018584345.1 Thuja plicata
AAGATATGTAAGAAGGAACCATCCAGAGATCCAGATCATAGGAGATAAGAAAGATGGTACAAGAACAAGAAGTAAGTCTTTAAACTCAAATTGTTTAATTTGTGAGTTTGAGCCAAAATCTGTCAATACTGCACTAGATAATGAGGAATGGACAAGTGCTATGAATGATGAGATTGAACAGATTGAGAAGAAAAAAACATGGTCACTTGTGCCAAGACCAGATGACAAGAATGTCATTGGTACAAAATGGATATTCAGGAATAAGCTGAATGAGAATGGAGAAATCACAAGGAAAAAAGCAAGACTAGTATGCAAAGGGTATGCACAAGAGGAAGGTATAGACTATGGAGAGACCTTTGCACCCATTGCTAGGCTAGAAGGAGTAAGAATACTACTTTCTTATGCTACATATAAAGGATTCAAGGTATTCCAAATGGATGTCAAGTCAACATTCCTAAATGGAATACTTGAAGAAGAGGTATACATTGAACAACCAGAAGGGTTTGTTGATCTAGACAAGAAGGACATGGTATGTAGACTTCACAAAGCCTTGTATGGATTGAAACAAGCTCCAAGAGCCTAGTATGAATGACTTCATTCCTATCTAATAAGTATTGGATTTGTAAGGACTAGTGAGAATAGTAATCTTTATTTGAAGGAAGATACTGGTGCTAATACTTTGATTGCTGAAATATTTTTTGATGGCATCATATTTGGAGGCAATGGTAAGCTATGCAAATCATTTCCTGATGAGATGAGCAAAGAATTCAAGATGTCTATGTTTGGTGAGATCAAGTTCTTTCTTGGTCTCTAGATCATACAACAAGGAGAAGGTATTTTCTTTACACAGTCCATATACATCAAAGAGGTCCTAAAAATATTCAAGATGGAAGAATCCAAACCAGTTGGAACACCAATGGCTACTAGATGTAAGTTGACAAAAGAAGACAAGACAACAGAGGTAAATCAGACTTTGTACAGATAATGATTGGAAAACTTGTGTATGTTGTACACACAAGACCAGATATTGCACATGCATTAGGAATTGTTGCTAGATTTTTTGCTAACCCCAGGGAATCACATATGACTGCTATGAAATTAATCCTAAGATATCTAAAGAATACTGAGAAATTTGGCTTATGGTATAGAATAGAAGGTAAATTTGAACTAAAGGTGATTACCGATGCTGATTGGGATGGAAATCTTGATGACCGGAAGAGCACAACTGGAGGAGCATTCTTTATGGGTGAAAGATGTGTCACATGGATTAGCAAGAAGTAGGGATGCATCTCATAGTCTACTGCTGAAGCAGAATATGTTGCCACTGCTGCAAATTGCTCAAATATTGCATGGATCAAACAGTTGCTAGAAGGTATGCATATGAATGTCTTAGAACCAGTGACTATCTATTGTGATAACACCAGTGCAATAAAAATTTCCAAGAATCTAGTCATGCATGCAAAGACCAAACACATTTCCATTAAGTATCATTACTTAAGAGAGCAAGTTCAAGAAAAAGAGGTGATACTTGAGTATGTGCAATCAAAAGAACAATTGGTCGATATCTTCACCAAGCTACTGCCCATGGATATGTTTGAGTACTTAAGAAAGAGACTAGGGGTCAAACCCTTGTCTACCAGTCAGTAAAAGACTGAAGGCTGCATCATCCTAATTATTATTAGAATATCATTCATGTTGATGTAGGCAAAGAGAAGAACTTCAAAGCTACATCTATATACAATAGGTATATATATCAGAACTGAGCACCAGAACATATTGTTGTATTTTTGATGGATAAGGGAAATTCAAGGAATATATTATGGATGGAAGAGGAAAGATCACTTGACATTAATGTTAGATATCTGTAAGATATTTATTTGGAATTATTGTCAAAGGGAGAGAAAGTATCCATATTATCACAGTCTTTAAAAATAGAAGAAGTACTATCCATTATCAGATTACTGCAACAGGGAGAGATCATGTCCATAGGGAGAGAATTTGTATAAAAGAATTAATACAAAGGAAGAGTTGCTAACAAGAGAGAAAGACATCAAATGTGAAGGATGCAACACATCAGAACAAGAAACACAGAGAGCTGTAAGAATCAAATGTAAGCTAAAACAGAGCTTACCGGCAGTCATAAATTTTTATCGGTTATCAAAACAAACTCTTTGGTAGTTTGACAAATCTCAACAATTGTACTTCATATTGTATTAGAAATAGTATAGTGTGATAATATAATTTTATTGCCATCAATGCCAAAGGGAGAGATTGATGACATGTAACTAATTAAATATTTGATAATGTTAAGTTGAAGATAATGCAAGGAATTAAATTAGTTAATGGTTTGTATTTTCATTGATGTCAACTTGATAACATCTGTACGGTCATATACAAAATGCCAAATACTTTAGAGAATCAGTGGAACAAAGGTTATGCTTTCAGCAATGCATAAAAGTCAAGTATTCACTAAGTGACAGATAACACCGATGGAGTGCACACCATTGGTAAAGACAAAGAAGAAAAGTCACATTGATACCCAACAAGCAGAAGACAGTGTTGCCCGATGAAGCAAATCACAGGATGCCCTATGAGCTAAAAATAGAATTTCCCAACGGATGGAGATTCTGAAGATAACTGGAGTCACACCGATGGAACTGATAGTTGTAACCGATGACTAACTGAAGAGTTAACCGACGAAACGGAGAGTTTAGAAAATGAAAAAATATCTAGCTAGCAAGAGCTAAAGATGGACTTAACTGGTTTTTTTCTTTGTTTTATTCAACCAGAGCTAAGTAATTGATTTAAAGAAGATTTGTACAATTGGCATAAAGATAACTATGAGATAAATCAAGAGTTATGCTTTAAATCAGATTGGCTAGATTTTTTTTTACACCAAGAATCAAGAATCAATGAATATTATGTCTATATAAGAGACAAGCTTAATTCATTTCCAAAAACACATCATATTCATGGAAAGGGGATTAAGGGGAGTGAATAGAAAGAGGATTCTGAAGAGAAACTAATGAAGAACATCTTCATGCAGTACTGATCACTCAAGCTGAAGGAGAGCTAAGGAATTCTACAGACACCGATGAAAAGTGAGCACAACATCACAGAGCAGAAAGTATCGAGCACAAAAGAATTGAATTGATACATTTATCAGAGAGGTAATGTACTTAAATAGATCTAAAAATATGCAATTCAATTTGAATTAGAAATGATTCATTTTGTTTCAGTCTAACCATTGAAGCATCAAGTTTCTTAACAAACCAGGACTTAACAGTCTTCTATATATTGAGGTACATCCCAAGGAGTACCAAAAAGGTTGATTCATGAAAGTAGCATTGGATATGCCTAACGCCTATTGACGGTCTAAGAGAGAGGTTGATTCAAGGATGGAAATATTAGATGCCTGATACTAAGTGACAACCTATATGTGTAAAATCCTCTAACAAGGTCACACCTAACAGTGTGTTTGTAACCTTTAACAAGGTTGGCTCTTAATAGGGCTCACTTCAAAAGAGTGAAAATTTTGGGTACCAGTCCCAGTGGTTTTTTCCCTTAATAGGGTTTCCATGTTAAAAATCCATGTGTTATGTGTGTATGGTTTATTACTTTACTATTTTACATTTTACAGATGCATTTCTAGATCTATCGGTATACTCTGCATATTTACTGTATTTCGGTAAATAGTTTTACTGCCTATCAGTAATCAAGGAGAATAAGGACAGATAAGGAAAACTGACAAATAGTTAATTATTATAAGTATTTATTGGCATGCATCTTGTAGGGACATAATAATCTAAGGTTTATTTGATTGGTGGTTAAGATAAGGATAAATTTTTTGAGGTCAATGATTCACCCCCCCCCCCCCTCTCAGTTATTTCTAACATTTTGGGCCGACTTATCTAAGAAATTAATATTTTCAACAAGATAANCAATGATTCCCCCCCCCCCCCCCTCTCAGTTATTTCTAACATTTTGGGCCGACTTATCTAAGAAATTAATATTTTCAACAAGATAATTAGGCATTTAATTATTTGATCCCACTACGTGGCATGGAGACAATCAAAAAATTGGATTGTCCTAAGCGGCATAAGCATTTGATCCTGATCGTTGATCTAGATCTAATTGCCAAATCTGTAAAGTATATTAAGATTGCTTCTTACCCTAATTTAGAGAGTATTGTGAGAGAAGGTGTATGCGTACATGAGAGATGTGAGAAGGGTTGTTTTGAGAAGGGAAACATAGATCTAGTAGAGTGAAAGTGGAGTGAGTAGCAGAGTAAAGATATATCAGATTATTAGATCAGCGAAGGTATTGAAAAGAGGAGATCTGTTATCAGCATCAAAGTGCATATCAAAGGATCAAATCTTGAAACATTCTAACAAGTGTATCAGGTGAAATCTCTTAACAGAGTGGTTCTAACAGACTTTTCTAAATCTCTTAGCTGAGTGCTTACTTTGTTGTAAGTTTAAATCCTTTTACAAGGTAGATTGTAATGATCTGTAGCTCTTAACTGGACAGACCTTTAACCAGGTAGATTACATATTGTGATCAAATATTATAGCCCTAACAGGCACACTTTATTGCTGCAGTAGTGAATTTTTTGTGGGTGTCATCCCCACCCCAGTTTTACCTTATTAGGTTTCAGGGCTACCAAAATTTTGTGTCTTGTGTTATTTATTTACTATCATGAATGCTACTAGATGATAGATCAATTACATTTATGTATGATTGTGGATCAATTTGTTTTAAGAGATAAAAGTTGAACATCCGATTCACCCCCCACCTCTACATCTTGCTTTCCCATATTGTATTTCCAACAATCTCTTGATATCATGATGAGGTGATATCTTCTCTCTTAAAAGTAATGGCTCTTTTGTGAATTGTATTTTGATGAATTTTATCTTCCCTAACTAAGAGGGAGTGTTGATTTTTTTTGTAGCTATGGTAATGGTAATAATTGTTGACACGGGAGACTACTACACATTTTGTTTGATCATCCTCCCTAGCTAAGAGGGAGTGCTAATGTTTTTAGCTTTAGTCGTATAATCATTAGAACACATATAATATATGTTGATCAATAATAATATAATATATATGTTATATTATTATTAATCATATGAAATTTATTATTTAATGTTATATTATTATATTATTATTCTTAATTAATAATTGATTGATAAAACATTATAAGATTGATTAAATTATAATTAATGCGAAGAGGCATGTCCTTTCTTATAAATAATAATGAATAGACATGTCCCATGAAAGGACATGTCTCTCCTATCCTCATTCCCAATATAAATGAAAGAGAGATTGTTGCATTTGGAAAATACATACAACATAGAGTGCTATTACATTTGCAGCTATCCTAAAACTTAACACTTATCATCCAAAGGTGTGTGTCATAGTATTTGTATCATGGAGATTACTCTCTAGTGTTGTCATTTTTTTTTAATAAAATATAGGGACTGAGCCTGTGTAGCCTTTCTCTTTTTGTTAATTTGAGTGTCCTATGTTGATCTCTCATTTGTTTGATCTAGTTTTCTTATATTGGTGCAACTATTTTATATTAAATTGGGTGTATTTTTTATCATGAATGTTTCTTTCTCCTCATAATGTATCTAGAATAGCAGATGACTTGTACCATTTATAGCCTGATCCTCAAGAAGATTTGTTTTGGGGTTGTTTTCTTTTCACTAAACCCTTATAGAAACTATTTCTATCTAGAAGCAAGATCTCATTCTTGATGTCTCTTGTTTAAGTTATACTCAGAGATAGCTTTCTTATACCATGTTTTGAGGTGTTAATATCTACGCATTCTTTAGGATATTTGAGTCTTTATTTAGACCCCTATAGGTGCTTCCCAAGGTCAAGATTTTCATACTACATTCTATGTCATGAAGACTTTATATATTTTTTATCTTGACCAACAATGAAGGGTTTGTCGTGCATCAAGTCTTTTGAGTGAAGATGTGAATTTCTAACTGGAAAGAGTCATATCGCTATGAATTTTATCCCACACATTCCTAGCTATATCATAAAAATCTTTGTTATGGAAAATTTCCTCCCCTTAGCTTAGGTTGTTTGTGAAATATTTTCCTCTCTCCTTTCCTCCAAACCCCCTATATGAAGAGATAGCTTCTAAAATCCCAGAGGTTTTTTTATAGTGCTCCTCTTATTCCACTCCTGTAAAACTTCCCAACTGCCCTTATTTACGAGTGAGCCTCTTAAGGATCAATAATATTTTATGGAACGCCTAGTGGAATAGAGCTAAAATTTGTCACAAAAGTTAGTGCACGCTTTGGTTTTTTTGGCTTGCATGAATCATCCAATTGAACTTGGAAATTTCCATGCCTGATTTAGTCATGCATGGATTGGGGATATCATTTTTCCCTTGACTGGACTATTCATCATCCCCCTCAAGGGTATGAAGCTCTGGATATCTAAGAAATATTGCACAATTTCCGGCATGAAATGCAGATGATTTTGTTGGAAGAATAGATCAATTCTCTCTTGTTCTCTTTGCATGTACCCACAACATTCCCTAAGGAGGTTTGGTTTGACAAGACAAAATTTCCTGAAGCTGAAGATAAGCATGTCAAAGGATTTTCACCTGGAGGATGATATACCTAGATCAGAGGGATTTTTCACTTTCTCCTTCCAAGATCTAATGTTAGATTTCATCTCTTTGTTCAAAGGAGGGCTTATTTTCTAGTACATAAAAGGACAGAAAGGGCACAATAAAAATTCAACATTCCATAAATATATACATATCTTTGAGGCTAACCAAATTCTGTAGGTCATTCAACAAACATGGTGACTCTCTGAAATGGTTCAAAGTCAAGGACCCGAGCTCTTTTCTTTTAGAGCTCCCCTACTTCCTAGGAGATGAAGAATAGGTTTCCCTTATTAAAATGTGGGAGGCTTCTGAGATTCATGCAAAGATAACACTTCCCTCTAGATACATCTCAAAAAATAGATTGAGGCTAAACATGAAGAGATAATGAACATCCTTATGGTCTCAAGACATGAAGAAGTAGAGGATGAGGACATGCATTTTTTGGATGATGGTGAAAATATTTGCATGTCACTCAAAAATTAATCTCTGAGGGTCATGGAGAATCCCTCTCAGTAATTCAAATATATAGACTTGGTAGCAACCATTAAAGGTCAACAAAGAAAGGTGGTTATCCCCACAACAACTCATCCCAAAAATGCCTGGGGATGTCCAATCAGATATTTCTTAGAATTCCCAACACATCATCTAGTTCCTTTCATGCTCACATCAGAGTTTGAGAGAATTATTTCAAATCTAGTATATAACCATATGTGACATCAGAGGATCATGCTAACATATACATCTATGTACATTTTTTCTTGACGTGTCACACAAAAATAGAAATGTGCCTCAAATATTTCCTCAACTTTGTCAAAATATTGTCTAAATGTATTTAAAATGTAAAAAGCTAGGTTATAGGGGTAGTTATTGTCATATTCTTGTGAATGGATCTTTATAATTTATTTTTGTCTTGATTTGTTGTAAGTAGGTAGGTTTTTTATTTTCAAAAGTGTTATAGTGCATGTGCCACATGTCAAGAAGCCTCATGTATAGTCATTCTTCTACTTTTTTTTGCAAAATCATTTTGGTTTCGAAGGCTAACATATAAATATGGTCATTACACACTTACCATAATCACATAAATTTAATAATTCATCCAACATGATGAAAATGAAATTATGTATTAGTTAACTTGTGCTTCGTTAAAAGAAAACATGTCAGTGTTCAAGTTAAGTTTTGTTTCACACACATATTACTGAAAAAAAGTATCTCCTAACTAACTACTAATTTTGTATGTGGTATCAGGTTCCATTTCTATGGAATATTACCACTTTACACATATTAAAAGTATTGCAAAATTTTATTTAAAGAAGCATGTGGTAAAAGAAAGAAAAATGATGAAAGGTAAATAGATTTGAACATAAGTGAAACAAGTGAAGCGTGTATATATATTTTATTAATGGGTATCTATTAAAAAAGTATGAATAATAACATTATTTCATGTTTCATCATTCTTTCTCTTGTCATAGAAAAAATTACAAAAAAGGACATATTTCATTTCTATTTACAATGCAAGTCATACATTGCCAGAACTAGGACCTTCTCCTGCAGAGTCATCCCCACTACCTCTAGAACCCCTTGACTCATTTCCTAATCCAAAGGCCTCCTCATCCTATGAATAAATATCTATGAAGTCCCACCCCTACTCAAAGATACCCCCCAACTAAAACTCTTCCATCCACTCCATATCAATGCTCTCATTTGAGCTAGCAAATTTCTTCAAAATATTTGGTTGCATGTTGTGCATCGCACCAATTCACAGGTAGTAGTCTGATGTAGAAATTAGAAAAAAATGCAATACATGGCACCTTAGTTTCTATTTTGAGTAAGTCCCTCAAATTCGTTTCCAGTGGCAACCCGACTCAATAATGTACATCTCCTAGGACATCTTCCAAACCCTCACAGTAATCCCTTCCAAATATTTGAATGGCGAGATGTTTAATAATCTCTCTTGGATAACCTAAGCCTAGTAAAGAACCAATAAACCTAGAGGAAATATCAATTTTCACCCTATAGTGTTCTTCACTATGCAGAAAGTCCTCACCCAATACCCATTTCATTGCAGCAAGAACTAGCTCATTGTTAGTTCCAATCAAATGTATCATTAACATGACCTAAAAAGAAATTATAGGGCCTAGTGGTGGTAATTATAATAGGAATATCCATGCTTCTCTATCTGATAATACTCATGAACCACAACTAAGACTTTCAAGAACTACTACAATTGTGTGTCAACTTATGACAACGATATCTCTTCTTATAGAAGAGGAGACCTTTTCACATGCGCGAGCTATTACTCTACTTGGAAGAGGTTGTCATTTCAAATGTTATGAGGTACTGGGATCATTTTTCAAAGATTTTATTTTCTCTTTTCTTGATCATCTCACTCTTTTTGGTTGTCAATATTGTGGTTGGAGGAGGTTTCGTACTCCTCTTTTTTTGAAAGATAAGTAAACACATTTATTTCTAATTTAAAATAAAAGATTATTTTTATATCCTTAGTATATTGGCTTTGTTTTTTATATAGGTGGCATTAATAATTTTCATTTTATGATAAATTATATTATCCTGTAAGATCTTGTCACAAATCCACATTAATTACCTAGAATAAGTTGACAAGATGTATTTCTGATGGCTTGCTAAGTAAAAAATCAGGGTTTGTTCTGCTACCACTTTAGCATCCAACCTCAGGAAATGAATTATTTGTCAATTTTTCATAATTAAAAGCCAAAGAAAAAGAGAAAATAAAATAAATAAAAGCATCTAAATGTGAAAAATATGGATTTTCATGCTATGTGAATAACTCTATCGAGGCTATGAATATATGACTGGCTAGAGCTATATTTGCGGACATCAAAGTGGTATCCTTATTGGGGCTATGAATGTCTGACTGGAAACAAGGTTCTATCTATTTGGATTTCAGACAAAAAAATCCCACCTATATAGCTTACTAATAAAAAAGGAAATTATTTGGTCTCCTCATTAAAGAGAAGGATGAACTCATCGCACACATAAGAATATGCAGATATTTTCATTTCCATCTCTGATACTATTAACTCATCTTTTGAGTATCAGGGTTCACGAATTGTTGGTTATTAATCATATGGTTATGTTCTAAGGTCTCAAGATAGAGGAATTTACTTTTTCTTTTTTATTCGAAGTACTTCTTCCTTTCTGTTTTATTTGGCATGTCATATTATTTGTCTAATATTTAACAAAGATCATATGTTTTTGACTAATCATCTTTGGTGCTTCACTTTTTTGTCCCTTACAGGATTCTCCTTTCCCCTCCCTGGCTTTTTTTTTCTCTATCTCTTCTACATTGTAAAAGTGATGAAATTTGTTCCTTTTTATTCAAGCAATCCCTGATGTTTTAAAGTTTGTTTGTAGGGTGTGCCTTGACGTGATCACATGACCAGAGATGATCCATCTCTATCAAAGCTTAAATATAATTGTTGATACCTAAAGTGAGATATCAATACCTCAAAACCCAATGGATATGGAATCCACTATGAAACTAGAGATTTAATTTCTCTCCTGGAAAACCAAGATCCCCTAGGAGTCACCAAAATCTATAGATTCCATCTACACTAATCATCCCCAATTACCTTCATCACCAAGTAGATCCAGCATCATATGCCTATGTACCCTTTTTAAATAATGCACCCCATTTCAAATTTCAACCCTGCTATAGACCTAACATGTGTCAACTAATTGAGATAACTAGCACCCTTGAGTGCCCGCAAACATGACACATGTCCCGCAGCCACTCTCACCATCCAAGGGGGTCACCAATAGAATATGCAAGGAATATGTCATGACATAGGGCATTTGTGGCCAATGACCTTTCAAACAAGTGTTAAAAGAATCAGCCTGTCACCAATGTAATTATGATCCTTTGTCGTAACCACCCATAATGACGACCCTTTCATCTAAATCTAGTAGGCATTTTTTTGGTTTTTTTTTATCGGTAAAAGGCCCTTTGGCCAAATATTTTATTATTCATAAATTAAAATTATGTACAATCTCACCGCATTGGGGGCACCAATAGGAAAGAGCTAGGAGGAGAAAACCTTTGACCTTGCCCCATAAAAAGTTTGCAAACTAATATCAATTAAAAGAAACATATATTATCTTAGTAGTGTCTTCTTCCTTTTTTATTGTGAAAATTTGTATTAGAATCCAACTTCCAATCTTCCTCTTTGATTATTTTTGGATCCTTTTTCCTAGAACCTGCATACATTATTGCTTTTGGCTAAGATATTTGTCAGTATTTTTGTAAGAATCAAGATAAGCTTTAGGTGAAATATTAGTATATTAGTTGTGTTTCCAATATTAGTGTCTTCTTATCTTTGTTACAAGTTGGAAAACATTCAAGCTAGTTTATTGAATTCAAACTAAACCTTTTTATTCCCATTTAAAAATTCCAACATTACAGTTTAACATGTAGGTGTCTTCATTTGAAACAAAAATGTGTTTTCCATTAATCCATATCAACAACTATTTAAAACCTACTTAGGTTACTAAATATACCATATTTTTTATCATATATACATAGATTTAAGAGTGACAATCACCACTTTAATCATGAAGTAGAGATAGCAGAAATTAACAGGCCTATATTGGATAGGAGAAACATAAAAGCTACATGAAAACAACTATAACTAAGTGTCAACTAAGAAAAATTCAGATTACCGTTCAGGGCCAGAAAAAAGGCCAGACCCGAACTTGCAAAGTAGCTGAGAAGATGGAACCCTTGTGCTATATGGCCTTGCCCTATTATCATTAAATCAAGTCAAGGTTATAAACACAAGAGGAGACCATTCAATCCTATTGAGAGGAAAAGAGTGTGACAATAACATTTAAAGGGTGATTAGGGAAAAAACTTAAGAATGAAATCTAAGAGAAAAGACCATGCAACTAAGGGGAGTGTAGAAATCAATTAATTCAGACAACTAAATCTGTCACAAATGTATCAAGGAGCTTAAGAATAGAATGAGGCTAGATTAAACTTTTAATGTTAATTCATTCACTTTTTTCTTATTTTCTTCAAAAATTAGTTAAAGATTATTATTAGAGTTTTTTCAACTTATTTATGCATCTACATCGATTATCGGAGAAAAATAGAGCAATTTTTCATGAATTTTAAACTTCAAACCGACCCTGAATTACATCACTAGTTTCTTTGCAA
>MU226866.1:635453-651410 GCA_018584345.1 Thuja plicata
TATATATATGTATACATACATATCTATGTATATATATACATATATATCTATATATATATATATATATGTATACATATATATATATACATATACATATATATAGATATATACATATATATACATACATATATATACATACATACATATATATACATACATATATATATACATATATATATGTGTGTGTGTGTGTGTATGTATGTATGTATATATATATATATATCTGTGTGTGTGTGTGTATATATGTGTGTGTGTATATATGTATATATATATATGTATATATATCTATATATATATGTATATATACATATATATTGTTGGAAATGAGTTGAGTAACTAAGAGGGGAGGGGTGAATCAATTACCACAAAAACAAATTCAAGTACCTTAGATGTCTAAATCAAACTTATCATTGTTGCTCAGTTAACACGGATATTATATTGTCACTTGGTTAACATAGCAATTTTAAGATATTAACTGTGATTATCCTTTAGTGATTAATTGCAGAAACATAAAGCGTAAAGAAAATAACATGTACATAGATGACACCAAGATTTAATGTGGAAACCCAATTTGGGAAAACCACCAATTGCAACTAGTTACTATTTTTCACTCTTCTGAAGTAAGTAATGTTAGGAGCCAACCCTTTTAAAGGTTACAATGCACACTGTTAGGTGTGACCCTGCTAGAGGATTTAATCACCCTGTAAGGAGTGGCCTTGTTAGAGGTCTTCAAACACTTCAATTTATAAATGTCACCTTGTGAGAGGATTTATTAAATACTATTAAGTCTACTCTATAAAAAGATTTTGGATCACTACTACAATTTTTAGAGAGTAACAATGGATTGACCTGTTTGATGAAGCAACTATCTTTGTTGATTTAGATCTCTGTGTCTGGCTTTAAACTAGATCCTCACTGATCAAATATTCTATTGCAGCTCTGTATGTTTTGTCCTTAATCATAATCCCATCTGATTTTGCCTCCACACATCATATCACAAACTCACGCACATCTTACATATTCAATCCACACTTGACCTTATATATATATGATAAGCCTTGTCAATTTGGCTTGAATAACCTTCCAAATTAATAATAAACCTTAATTCCTTCGGCTACATGTAACCAATTAACCATAAAATGTAAATTTTTGTTAGTCGGCTGACACTAAAAGCATAACTCGGTTAACACTATAATCCTTCAAATCCTTACCGTTACTATAATGTGTGAGTGAGCTCAGTTAGAACTAAAAATCACTTTGGTCTTCTTCAATTCCTGAGAGAAAATGGCATACACTAACTGTGCTCAGTTTAGGTATAGACATTTTTGTAACATCGCTATATTTGTGTAAACATCAATGAAAATAGACAATTGAATAATTTTCATCAACAATCTCCCTCTTTGGCATTGATGGAAACACATGTCATGATTCAAAGAATTATAGAGAAATAGTAACAAGGATAAAATTTTATTAATGTCCTTAGCTTCATTCTTATCCTCATCCATAAAACTCCCTTTGTCTTCACAATCATTGAAATACAGATTTCTCCCTCTTACATTAATCTTTGTTTCTAATAAAATTTTCTCCCTCTATTATCAATAATCTCTCCCTTAATAATTCCTTTGGAATGACATCAATAATCTCTCCCTCTTTGACAACCAATTCCAAAGACACTATCCAATACACATCCAATGAAGTTGTAATGCACATGTTTGTACTGATTCATATGCAATGAGCTCTAACAATCTGCATCAACATGTTAAATTCATTGTGTAGCTCGGTTGATGCATCACTAATCTGTCCATTAGTGAGCCTTAGTTAGGGGAATCACCCCTATCTTTCCTCTAACATATAAGAATGCATCCTTAGGTAACGGTTTTGTGAATATGTCTGCAATTTGTTCTTTAGTATTCACATATTCTAACCTTAGTTCCTTGTCGTGAACTGATTCTCTCAAGAAATGATACTTTATTACAATGTGCTTAGTCTTAGTATGCATCATAGGGTTCTTTGAAATTTTAATGGCACTAGTGTTGTCATAGTAGATAAAAATTGGTTCTTTGATTTCCTCCTTCATATCTGACAACAACTATTTGAACCATATGATATTTGAACAATTTACTGCTGCAGCAACATACTCTGCCTCTGCTATAGACTGAGAGATGCAATTCTATTTCTTGTTGGTCCATGAGACTAACCTCTTACCAAGGAATAATGCTCCACCACTTGTGCTCTTTCTGACATCAACACTTCCTGCCCAATCAGCATCAGTAAAAGTCTTCAAATAAAAGTTTCATCCTTTCTTATACCATAATCCATACTCTTTAGTACCCTTAAGATATCTTAGAATCCTTTTGATATCCATCAAATGATTCTCTCTAGGATTAGCTGAAAACCTTGCAACAATACCAATTTCTAATGTAATATCAGGTCTAGTGTGAACAACATATTGAAATTTACCAATCATGGATCTGAAGGTAATCTGATTTACTTCCTTTGATTCATAATCCTTAGACAACTTATGTCCAGTAGACATAGGTGTCCCAGCTGGTCTAGATTCTTCCATTCCAAATTTCTTCAGTATCTCTCTAATGTATTTAGACTGAGTAATGTAGATACCATCCTTCATATGATGAATTTGTAAACCAACAAAGAATTTGATTTCACCAAAAATGGACACCTCAAATTCCTTACTCATAGCTTTGGAGAATTATTTAGATAAATCATCATATCCAGTAAACAGTATATCATTAACAAATATCTCTTCTAATAGTATCTTATTCGGAGGTCCTTCTTTGATGTACAAGATACTATTGTCATTAGTTCTCTGAAATCCAATACTTACTAGGTAACCATGCAATCTTTCATACCAGGCTCTAGGAGCTTGCTTCATTCCATACAAGGCTTTGTGAAACTTGCAAACCATATTTCTTTTGTGAGGATCAACAAAACCTTCAGGTTTCTCAATATAGACTTCCTCTTCAAGAATTCCATTTAAGAATGTAGATTTTACATTCATTTGGTATACCTTGTACCCTTTATGTACTGCATATGCCATAAGAATTCTGACTCCTTCAAGTCTTGCAACAGGAGAAAAATTTTCTCCATAATCAATACCCTCTTCTTGAGTATATCCTTTACACACTAATCTTGCTTTGTTTTTGGAAACTTCACCCTTTTCATTCATCTTGTTTCTAAAAACCCACTTAGTACCAATCACATTCTTGTCTTTTGGTCTAGGTACAAGAGTCCAAGTTTTGTTCTTTTCTATATGCTCAATCTCTTCATTTGTGGCTTCTATCCAGCTTTCATCATTCAATGCATCTTTAATAAATCTAGGTTCAATTTCACTAAGAAAGCATGTACCTTTAATTTTTTTCCTTATCATTACACCTTCTGTCTGATCTTCAATTATTTTCTTAGGTGCATGATGTCTTCTAACATATTTTGAAAGTACAAGTTCCTTCCTCTTTAATTCTGGGCTTGATCCACTTGGTTCACCAAGTTCAAACATTATGTTCTACTCTTCCAACTGGTACTCAGGTTCCACTATCTGAGACTTGGGTGCCTCTGTCTGAGACTCAGGTGCCTCTATCTGTGACTCAGTTCCCTCTATCTGTGACTTGGTTTCTTCAGTCTAAGACTCAATTTCTTCAGTTAGCATCTCGGGTTGCACAAGTTACAACAAGGTTTGTGCTGATGAATTTAGTGGTTGACATATTTTTTGTCCAATCACCATTGCGTGTGTCTTAGGTATAGTATCAAGTTCATAATACACAAAGTTCATGTAGTCCTTAGGCTCTTTATTGCTCTATTCTTCACTTTTCTCTGCAAACTCATCAATCTTTACATGTACACTTTCTATGACTTTATGAGTAGCAAGATTCAAACATTTATATGCTTTTCTTTTGCAAGAGTAACCTAGGAATATACCTTCATCACCTTTTACATCAAATTTTCTATTTCTTGCTTCCTTCAAGATGTAACATTTACTTCCAAATACTTTGAAATAACAAAAATTAGGTTTATAGCCATACCATAATTCAAAAAGTGTCTGCTTTGTACCTTTCTTTAGTTGAACTTTGTTCAATGTGTGAATTGTAGTGTTGATGGCTTTCTTCCAGTATTTGGTTGCAACATTCTTTTCAATCATCAAGGTTTTTGCACAATCCATAATAGATCTATTTCTTCTTTCTTCTATCCCATTTTGCTGTGGTGTACCTGGGGCAGATACGTGTCTCTTGATTCCTCTTTCATTGTAGAATTCATTGAACTCATTAGAAATGAATTCACCTCCTCTATCAGATCTTAAGCATTTAAGTTTCTTTCTTGTTTCCTTCTCAACTATGGCAAGGTACCACTTAAACTTCAGAAAAGCTTGTAATTTTTCTTTGAGAAACATAACAGTCATCATTTTGGAATGGTCATCAACAAATAGAATGAAATACTTCTCACCTGTGTAACTTTTTGTTCCAATTGGTCCACACAAATCAGTATGCACTAACTCCAAGACTTCTTCTATATTGTAATTCTTGCTCTTGAAGCTAGTTTTTCCCATCTTCCCAATTTGACACTGTTTGCATATTGCTAATTCAGGTTTCTTTAGAATAGGAATACCTCTTACTCTTTTATTCTTGCTTATGTTGACCAAGTTATTAAACTTCACATGACACAACCTTTTATGCCATAACCAGCTTTCTTCTACTTGTGCAATAAAACCTGAACTTTCAATAAGATCAAAATAGAATAGATTACCTTCTGTTTGCCTTCCAGTTCCAACTAGGTTTCCCTTACCATCCAGGATCTTGGCCTTACCATTCATAAATTCTACCTTGAAACCAATGTTATTTAGTTCTGCCACACTTAGTAGATTATGCCTTATTCCTTCACCCCAATAAACATTATCACATTTGATTCCTTCAGTTAGAGAAATACAACCTTTACCTTTCACATAGCAAGGTTCATAATTCCCAAAACTAATACTCCCACCATCATAGTGCTCAAGATGTTCAGATTTGGTTTTATCACCAGTCATGTGGTGAGAACTGATGACATGTAACTAATTGAATGTTTGAAGATGTTAAGTTGATCACCAAAATGCAGAAAATATAATGCAAGACATTAAATCAGTTAATGGATTGTATTGTCATTGATGTCAACTTGATATAATCTAATTGGTTATAATCAAAGTGTCAAAGACTTCAAAGAATAAAAGAGATGAAGATTATACTTTTAGTAATGCATAAAAGACAAGCCTTCACTAAGTGACTTCAAACATCGATGGCTAATGGAACCTGACGGACAAAGATCACCGAAAGTTAAGTCACAGTGATGCCTGATCAAAGAAACCGATGAGCATTACCGAAGAGCATAATCACAAGCATTACCGACGACCATAATTATAGTGTTAACTAATGAGTAAAACCTTGTAGTGAACCCCAACGGACAGACAACCCTGATAGAGAAGCCCGAGGAGAACTAAAGTGTTGACCAAATCTATGCAAGAGTTAAAATACCAAAGTTAACTGGAGTTCAGAAATGATAAAATATCTAGCTGGTAGAGCTAAATATAGACTTAACTAGTAGTTATAATTTTTTTAATCGACAAGATAAATCCAGAGATAATAAAAGGATTTAAAGTTGTTTTGTCCATTTGGAAAGAAGATTTCTACAAGATAAAATAGGAGTTATTCTTTAAATTAGGATTGGCTAAGAATGTGGATCATACCAAGATCAAGAAAATAAAGAACCTAGAAATGGTGATATCATGTTTATAAAGAGACAACTTAATTCATTATGAATTAAGGGGAGTGAATGAAAAAGAGGATGCTGAAGAGAAACTGATGAAGAAAAAATTCATACAGTCTTGATCAATCAAGCTGAGGAAAGAGCTAAAGATTTCTACAGACATCGAGTAGCAGAGCATATCATCACCGAGTAGGAAAAAAAGTGGAGCAAAGGTATTGAAAATATATATTGATCGGAATGGTTTAATGAGCTTACAATAGATTTGAAAATCTGCAAGTATAAGTTGTATATGTGAACAGATCATATTGTTTCAATTTAACCATTGATTCAAAAAGTCTCTTAACTGAGCAGGATTTAAATATCCTTTCTATATTGAGATACATCCCAAGGAGTATCAAAAAGTTTGATCATAAAGATAGCATGAGATGTCAGTTATCATTTGACAAACTAGGGTTTGGTCATAGAAGGTAGCATAGAGATGCTTGATATCAAGTGACAAACTAATATTTTAAATCCTCTAACAAGGTCACACCTAACAGTGTGTTTGTAAGCTTTAACAAGGTTGCCTCTTCACCGAGATCACTTCAAAAGAGTGAAAATTTTGGGTTACCAGTCCCAAGTGGTTTTTCCCTTAACAAGGTTTCCACATTAAAAATCCATGTGTTAATGTGTTTATGAGTCATTACTTTAGTGTTTTTCATTACACATAACTAATCTGGATTGATCGGTATACACTAAGCTATTTATTATCATTCAGTAAATTTAAAGACTACTATTCGGTAAACGTTAAGACTAAGGTTTAACAGAGAACTCCGAGAAGTAGTTAATTGATAAGTATATTTGAAGGCATTCATCTTATAGGAATGAATATAACTAGAGGCTTAATATTGTGGTACTAAGTTTTGGGTTGATTAATTGGAATATTTTTTTTAGGCCACTAATTCACCCCCCCCCTCTCAGTTATTATTAACAATTGGTATCAAAGCTTGTGTGTTTAGAAAGGGAGTTTAATAGCTCAAGAAAAAGATCACAAGCTGAACAAATGAGATGTTCCCAAGTTGAATAAAGACAACTTTGTATCATGGCAAAGCATAATAAGACTCCACCTATCAGGTATTGGTAATGATGTTACTCAACACCTTGATACTGAATATGTGTTGCCTACATGACCTCATAATCTTGAGCAATTAAGAGAAAAGCATGAGCATAATTGCATGATGATAGAACTTGCTTCATCACTCTCTGATGTTGAGTTTGAAGATGTCAAAGCCTGCACCTCTGCAAAGAAAATGTGGGATAAGTTGAAGTTGGTACATGGAGGAGATGCTAATGTACTAAGAGCCAAGGAAAAAAGCTTAAGAGGGAGGTTTGATGAACTAAGGATGAAAGAAGGAGAAAATATCACTCAGTATAGCTACAGAATCAAAAAGGTATTCAATGATATCTGAGGAGTTGGAGGTGTACTTGAAGAGGAGATAGTGGTAAGTAAAATCTTAAGAACCTTACTGCCTATATATGTTATTAGAGTTTCTACTATTCAAGAAATGAGAGCAGTTGCAAAAAATATAGTTACTCTAGATAGTCTGATTGGTAGACTGATTTCATTTGAGATGAATAACTTTGATAATAGTGTCTTACCATCTATATAATCTTCATTCAAATCTTCTTTGAAAATAAGTAATTCAATTTATAGATGCACTATTAAGAATGATAGTGATAGTGATAATGAGGATCGAGGACTTGATGAGATTGAAGTACTAATGGAAAGAAGATTGTAGAGAGGCAAAGGTAGATACAAAGGTAAATCACCACTTGTATGTTTTAATTGTAAAGAGGTTGGACACTTTGCTGCAAGATGTCCAAACAGAAGAAGTAATGACAGAACATATGAGAAAAAAATTGATAGAGGTGATAACAGAGATTACCGAAGCAACTGACAGTCTGAAAGAAGAGATATCTGAGACTACAAGGACAAAGGAAAGAAAGCTTGTTACCTAGCTAAGAACAGAGCTGATGATACTCACACTGAATCTAAAGAAGACATTGAGATGGTATTTGTAGCCATGAAGGATGACTCAGACAAAGAAGAAGAAAGGTATGTAGAAACTGCACTCATATCTAAGGTTAGTAAGAATGATGTCTGGATCATAGATAGTGGTTTCACTCACCACATGACCGATGATAAGAAAAATTTTGAAACTTTTGAATACTATAATGGTGGTTCAGTAAGAATGGGTAATGACACACCTTGTCCAATTGAAGGTAAAGGAACCATAATTTTGAATAACTTGATCAAATGTGAAAATGCTTACTGGGTAAAAGGACTGAATTATAATCTATTAAGTGTTTCATAGCTGAACAATACAAGTCACCAAGTAGAATTTGAAAATAAGAAGGCAAAAATCTTCAATGAATCAGGAAGGTTGATCAGAACTGGAGAGCAGACAAAAGGTAACCTTTTCTATCTTGATGACATTAACATCACTTGTTTAATGGCTAGAAATGAATAAATATGGTTGTGGCACAAAAAATTGTGTCATGTGAATTTTGACAACATGATAAAGATAAGAAATAAAAGGAATGTCAAAGTCTTACCAAGCATGACAAAGCCTGAGCATATCATGTGCAAAAATTGTCAAAAAGGTAAGATGATAAAGTCTAGCTTCAAAAGTCAAACCCATACATCTAATGCAATTATAGAATTAGTCCATACTTATCTATGTGGACCAATGAGGACAAAGAGTTACTATGGACATAGGTATTTCATTCTCTTTGTTGATGATTATTCTAAAATGATGATAGTTATGTTCTTAAAAGATAAATCAGAAGCATTCAAGATGTTTAAATGGTATAAGGCTATGGTAGAAAAACAAAGTGATAAGAAATTGAAATGTTTAAGGTCAGATAAAGGAGGGGAATTTATTTCAAATGAATTCACTAACTATTGCAATGAGCATGGAATAAAAAGATAGGTTTCTGCACTGAGAACACCACAGAAAAATGGAATTGTAAAAGGAGAAATAGATCAATTATTGACTGTGCAAGAACATTGATGATTGAGAAGAGCATCACTAAAACTTTATGGAGGGAAGATATCAGTACTATTGTCTACACATTGAATAGATTACAATTAAAGAAGGACACAAAGAAGACACCCTATGAGCTCTGGTATGGTTACACACCCAATGTAAGTTACTTTAGAATCTTTGGTATTCGATGTTATATTTTTAAGGATGATAGAAATGGAAAGCTTGACTCCAAAAGTGAATAAGGTATCTTTCTAGGGTATTCAACCAAAATCAAGGCTTATAAGTGTCTTAACAAGTCATCTAACAAAATCATTAAAAGTGCAAATGTAAAGATAGATGAATTTGCAGAAAACAATGATAAGAAAAGCAGAAGAGAACAAGAGGAATACAATAGGTTTGTTTGTACTAAACCTAACACTCTACCCAAGTAATAGCGTATCACTCTCGAGCAACAGAAAATTGCACCCAAGCATCAAGATGCAATTACTAAAAATTGGGATAATACTCAAGATGATGTACCAAGCGATGGAGATCAAAATGAAGGTCAAGAAGATTATCAGAATGATGAACACAGAGTTGAACCGAAACTTTCCAAGTATGTCAGAAGACATCATCCACAGAATCAGATCATAGGAGACAAGAAGGATAGAATGAGAACAAGAAGTAAGTCACTAAACACTAGATGTTTACTTTGTGATTTTGAGCCTTAATCTGTTATCACTACACTTGAAAATAAAGAATGGGTAAGTGCTATGAATTAAGAAATAGAAGAGATAGAGAAGAATAGTACATGGACACTAGTACCGAGACCAGATGACAAGAATGTCATCGGTACCAAATGGATATTCAGAAACAAACTGAATGAGAATGGAGAAGTCACAAGAAACAAAGCAAGATTAGTATGCAAGGGGTATGCACAAGAAGAAGGTATTGATTATGGTGAAATATTTGCACCCATTGCTAGACTAGGAGTAATAATATTACTTGCTTATGTTGCATTCAAAGGATTCAAGGTATACCAGATGGATGTCAAATTTGCATTCCTAAATGGAATACTGGAAGAAGAGATATACATTGAACAACCAGAAGGGTTTGTTGATCCAGACAAGAGAAACATGGTATGTACACTACATAAAGCCTTGTATGGATTGAAAAAAACACGTAGAGACTGGTATGAAAGACTTCACTCCTATCTTATTAGCATTGAATTTGTAAGAACTAGTGAAAATAGCAATCTGTACTTAAAAGGAGATACCGATGGTAACATTCTAATTGTTGAAATTTTTGTTGATGATATCATTTTTGGTGGAAATGAAATGTTACGCAAATCTTTTGCTAATGAAATGAGCAAAGAATTTGAAATATCTATGTTTGGAGAGATCAAATTCTTTCTTGGTCTATAAATTCTTCAACAAGATGCAGGCATATATCACTTAGTCCAAATACATCAAGGAAGTGTTGAAGATATTCAAGATGGAAGATTCCAAACCAGTTGGAACACCTATGGCTACCGGATGTAAGCTGACAAAAGAAGAAAAATCAAATGAGGTAAACCAAACCTTGTATAGATCAATGATTAGAAAACTAATGTATGTTGTTCATACCAGACCAGAAATAGCACATGCAGTTGGAATAGTTGCAAGATTCTCTGCTAATCCCAAAGAATCACATATGACTGTTGTCAAGAGAATTCTAAGATATCTGAAGAACACCGAGGACTATGGCTTATGGTATAAAAGAGAAGGAAAATTTGAGCTACAAGTCTATATAGATGCTAATTGGGCTGGAAACATTGATGACTAAAAGAACACAACTGGAGGAGCATTCTTCATGGGTGATAGACTTTTCACATTGATCAGCAAGAATCAAGGATGCATCTCTCAGTCTACTGTAGAAGAAGAGTATGTGATTGTTGTTGTAAATTGCTCCAATATTGCATGGATCAAATAATTTCTGGAAGGTATGAATATGAATATTCTTGAACTAGTGATTGTATATTGTGATAATACCAGTGCAATCAACATTTCTAAGAATCCATTCATGCATGCTAAGACTAAGCATATTTCTTTTAAGTATCACTATCTAGGAGAACAAGTGTTCAATCAAAGGAACAACTAGCTGATATCTTCACCAAGCCATTACCGAAAGATACATTTGAGTACTTGAGATAGAGACTAGGGGTCCAACCCTTGTCTATCAGTCAGTAAGTTGACTAGGAGGCTGCATCGGCCTACACACAACCAGAATATCATTCATGTTGATGCAAGCACCAAGATAAATAACAACAGATACATCTATACACAACAAGGTACAAATCTGCACCAAACACCAGAGACATTATATTGCTGATGGATAAGGAAATTCAAGGAATATTAAATAAAGGGATGAAAGATGATATAGAAGAAGTGTTTGGCATTTTTTTCAAAGGGAGAGATTATCTCATTATAAGATTATCTCATTATCATAAGGGAGAGAGATTCATTATCATAAAGGAGAGATTATCTCATTAATCATAAAAGATTATATCATTATCCATGAAAAGGAGTTCAAGATTTAATCAATATTCAAAGTGAGAGATTGATTACATATGAAATATCCATCTAAGGGAGAGAAGTAACAAAGGAAGAGAGTACATACAAAGGGAGAGATTGTTGTTAAAGGAAAAAGAGATTATCAAGAAGAGGTACAGTCAAGGCAGAGCGCATGTCAGAACAGAGATAGAAGCTACTACATCTATCTAGTGAAGGGGTTGAAGATTGAAGAAACCACTCTGCAAGAGACAAATCTAAGCTATATGAGCTTACCAAAAACTAGACATTTTTAATAGTTACAATAGGAAAGATTAATGAAACTTTTATATTTCATATTGTATTAGTAATAGTATAGTATGATAATGTAGTGTGTTTCCATCAATGCCAAAGGGAGAGATTGATGACATGTAACTAATTGAATGTTTGAAGATGTTAAGTTGATCACCAAAATGTAGAAAAGAAAATGCTAGATATTAAATCAATTAATGGATTGTATTTTCATTGATTTCAACTTGATATAATCTAATCAGTTACAATCAAAGTGTCAAAGACTTTAGAGAATCAAAGAGATAAATATTATGCTTTCAGTAATGCATAAAAGACAAGCATTCACTAAGTGACTTCAAACATCGACAACTAGTGGAACCCGACGGACAGAGATCACCAAAAGTTAAGTCACAGTGATGCCTGAGAAAATAAACTAATGAGCATTACCGAAGAGCAGAATCACAAGCATTACCGACGGCCATAATTAAAGTGTTAACCGATGAGTAGAACCTTACAGTAAACCCCGACGGATAGACAACCCTGACAAGGAAGCCCGAGGAGAACTGAAGCGTTGACCGGAGCTATGAAAGAATTAAAACATAAAAGTTAACTGGAGTGCATAAATGAAAAAATATATAGCTGGCAGAGCTAAATATAGACTTAACTGGTAGTTATCATTATTTTCATCGACAAGATAAAGCCAGAGATAAGTAAAGGATTTAAAACTGTTTTGTCCAGTTGGAAAGAAGATTTCTATGAGATAAAATAGGAGTTATACTTTAAATTAGGATTGGCTAAGATTGTGGATCATGCCAAGATCAAGAAAATCAAGAACCTAGAAATGGTGATATCGTGTCTATAAAGAGACAACTTAATTCATTATAAAATAAGGGGAGTGAATGAAAAAGAGGATGTTGAAGAGAAACTGGTGAAGAACAACTTTATACAGTCCTGATCAATCAAGCTGAGGAAAGAGCTAAAGATTTTTGTAGACACCGAGAAACAAAGCATATCATCACCAAGCAGAAACAAAGTGGAGCAAAGGTATTAAAAAGATATATTGATCAGAATGGTTTAATGAGATTACAATAGATCTGAAAATCTACAAGTATAAGTTGTATATGTCAACAAATCATATTGTTTTTGTTTAACCATTGATTCAAAAATTCTCTTAATCGAGTAGGATTTAAAGATCCTTTCTATATTGAGATACATCCCAAGGAGTATCAAAAAGTTTGATCATGAAGATAGAATGAGCTGCCAGATACCATTTAACAAACTAGGGTTTGGTCATAGAAGGTAGCATAGAGATGCCCAATATCAAGTGATAAACTAATCTTTTAAATCCTCTAACAAGGTCACACCTAACAGTGTGTTTGTAACCTTTAAGAGAGTTGGCTCTTCACTGAGCTCACTTCAGAAGAGTGAAAATTTTGTGTTACCGGTCCCAAGTGGTTTTCCCTTAATAGGGTTTCCACATTAAAATTCTATTTTTCAATGTGTTTATGAGTCATTACTTTAGTGTTTTTTATTACACATAACTAATCTGGATTGATCAGTATGAACTAAGTTATTTACTTGCATTCGGTAAATTGAAATAGTGATATTCGGTAAATGTTAAGAATAAGGTTTAACAGAGGACTCTGAGCAGTATTTATTTGATAAGTATATTTGAAGGCATTCATCTTATAGGACTGAAGATAACTAGAGGCTTAATATTGTGGTACTAATTTTTGGGTTGAGTAATTGGAATATTTTTTAGGCCACTGATTCACCCCCCCCCCACCCTCTCAGTTATTACTAACAAGAACAACCACTATCAATTATCCAAGTGTCATTCTTGCTAATATGAGAGTAAAGTGTAGTCTTTTCATTATCTTCATTGTCTGACTCATCCTTAATAGAAATATAAAGCATTTCATCTTCATATTCATCACTATCAGAATCTTTTGCAATATAACAAGATTTCTTACCTTTTTCCTTGTAGCTTTTGTAACTCTTGAAATCCTTCTTGCCTTTGTACTTGTTGAACTTTTTCTCATCTTTGTCTTCTTTGTTTGGACACTTAGCAGAAATATGACCAACCTCATTACATGAAAACAAAATCAATGGTATTCTTCCTTTGTACTTTCCTTTGGCAGCTCTCTTTGCAAGTAATGCTTCAATGATTTCCAGATCTTCATCATCACTATCAGTGTCAACCCATTTTCCTTTTGAGTTTCTATCCATTTTACCAAGGTTTAATTTAGCTTTGAATGCAAACTCAAAATTGCTAGGATTAGGAGAATAATTGTCAAAATTGTCCAACTCAAAAGATATTATCCTTCCAACCAATGCATCTAGAGTTATATCATTACCGCACCTCATCTCTTGAATAGCTAAAACTCTAATAGCATAAATAGGAAGTAAATTTCTCAATACCTTACTAACCATTGTTTTTTCTTCAATTCTTCCACCAAAAACTCTGATGGCACAGACACTTTTCTTGATTCTCACTATATTTTGTAATGTCTTCTCCTTCTTTCATTTTCATTTGATCAAAATGACCTCTAAGAATTTCTACTTTGGCTCTCTTTACATTGTCATCTCCTCTATGTATATCATGAAGTTTCTTCTACATATCATAGCCAGTAGGGAAATCCTTAACTTCATCAAATTTGGAATAGCTGAGTGAAGAAGCTGTATCAATCATCATTATGTTATGATTCTTCATGTCCATCATCTGATCCATAGACATAGGTCTCGGCGATTCCACATACTTGTGATCTAGGAATTGCAAACCAGTGTCTCCAATAGTAGATAGATGTAGCCTCATCAAATCTTGTCATGCAGCAAAGTTGTCTTTGTTGAGCTTGGGGATCTCCCTTCTGTAAGACATCTCTAATCTTTAGCTTAGGCCTTGAAACCTTCCCTAAAAGAACCAAACTCTATGATACCAATTGTTGGAAATGAGTTGAGTAACTGAGAGGGGAAGGTTGAATCAGTTACCATAAAAACAAATCCAAGTCCCTTAGATGTCTAAATTAAACTTATCGTTGTTGCTCAGTTAACACAGATATTCTACTATCACTTGGTTAACATAGAAATTTTAAGATATTAACTATGATTATCCTTTAGTGATTAATTGTAGAAACATAAATCATAAAGAAAATAACATGTACATAGATGACCTCAATATTTAACATGGAAACCCAATTTGTGAAAACCACCAATTGCAACTAGTTACTATTTTTCACTCTTTTGAAGTGAGCCCTACTAGGAGCCAACCATGTTAAAGGTTACAATGCACACTGTTAGGTGTGACCCTATTAGAGGATTTAATCACCTTGTAAGGAGTGGCCTTGTTAGAGGTCTTCAAACACTTCAATGTAGAAATATCATCTTGTGAGAGGATTTATGAAAGACTATTAAGTCTACTCTGTAAAGAGATTTTGGATCACTGCTAAAATTGTTAGAGTAACAATGGATTGACCTGTTTGACGAAGAAACTATCTTTTCTAATTTAGATCTTTGTATCTAGCTTTAAACTGGATCCTCACTGATCAAATATTCTATTGTAGCTTTGTATTTTCTATCCTTAATCAGAATCCCATCTGATTTCACCTCCACACTTCATATCACAAACTCACACAAATCTTACATATTCAATCCACACTTGACCTTATATATATATGATAAGCCCTGTCAAGTTGGCTTGAATAACCTTCCAAATCAATAATAAATCTTAAGTCTGTCAGCTGCATATAACCAATTAACCATAAAATGTAAACTATTGTTAATTGGCTGACACTAAAATCATAACTCAGTTAACACTATAATCCTTCAACGCCCGACCGTTACTGTAATGCCCAAGTGAACTTGGTTAGAACTGAAAATCACTTTGGTCTTCTGCAATGCTGGAGAGAACATGGCATACACTGACTATGGTTGGTTTAGGTATAGACATTTGTGTAACATCACTATATTTATGTAAACATCAATGACGATACACAATTAAATAATTGTCATCAACGATATATATATATATGTATGTATATATATGTACATAAATATGTGTTTGTGTGTATGTATGTATGTATGTATGTATATATGTATATATGTATATGTATATATAGGTATATGTATATATATGTAGATGTGTATATATATATACATATACATATATATGTATATATATACATATATACATATATATACATATATATGTATATATACATATATATGTGTATGTGTGTGTATATATAGAGAGAGAGAGAGATATATGTATATATATGTATATGTATATATACATATATATGTGTGTATATGTATACATATGTGTATATATATACATATATATATATATATATATATATATATATTTTTATTTATTTATGTATATA
>MU226866.1:665411-686840 GCA_018584345.1 Thuja plicata
TCTATTTTCCTTATTAAAGGAAATACAAAATAGTGACATGTCCTCCTACTTGGACTAGAGGACAAATACAAATAAGGATACCTTGGTTTATCCTTTAATTACATAGATTCAACCAAGGAAAGATTAAATTCTAACAATACCCTTGTGTCCCTATAGTACTAAACCATAGAATCTCTTACCATTTATCGAGTTGGAATACCGACTCTGCATCCGCCTTTGTTGATAACCCCAACTCAATCTATGACTTGACCTTTCAGCTAGAAAAGTAACTTCACCATGTTGTCACCTTTCCTCAACACTTTCAGTATTATTGTGTCATTATAGTTATTTTTTTATGTTTTAAAAAAAAAATTGTCTGTGTTTTGACCTAGTTTTGGACATGACAAGTTCTTATCCTGAGGACTTTTGGTGTGCATAAAATGAAATAAGAAATTTAGATTCCTCCTAATTATAGGATGCCTTACCAGAAAGGAAATAGGATCATCAGTATTTAAAATTGGATACGTACGAACACATCTAGTAGGCATGTTGCTCATGACCAATAGAAAGAATATATTTTCCCCACATTACGGTATAACAAGAAAACCATGCCTGATTTTCCAGCATGTCAATGGATTGTAAGAGAAAATTAATTATTCTTTTGATAGAAAAGGGCTAGAGGTTGTCCCTATAAAACCCGAGGACCTAAATTATTTAAGGGATTGGATTTTCATTTATGTTAGAATGATATTCTCACAGTTATAAGAAGACAAAAGAATTTTTAGGAAATCTTTGTAAATTCATAGAGGTTTTAAATTCTATCACAAGAACTCCATGGTTTTTTAGTCAGAGGTGTATGTGGTAGCATTTACATCATAGAACTTACTCTCTAGCCTTGGCATGTTTACTCTTAATCAAATATGGGGACTATACCTGTGTATCCTTTCTCTTTTTTCTAACCAAAGTGTCATATAATGATCTCTCGTGTGTTTGATCCATTTTTCTTATATTGGTGCAATTATTTTATAATTAATTGGGTATATTTGTGATCATGAATGTTTATTTATCTTCATAATGCATATAGAATATAACATGACTTGTACCATTTACATCATACTCCTTAGGAAGATTTGTTTTGGTGTTTGTTGTCTTTTCACTGAACACTTATAAGAACTATTTCTATCTAGAAGCAAGATCCCATTCTTTGTGTCTCTTATTTAGCTTATACCCAGATATAGCTTCTTTTTTTTGAGGTGTTAAGATCTACACACTCCTTAGGAGAATCGATTATTTACTTGGACCCATGTAGGTACTTCCCAAGGTCAAGATCTGAATATTACATTCTATGTCATGTAGAGTTTATATGTTTTATTCTCTTCACCAACAATGAAGGGTCTATGGTACATCATTTCTTTTGGGTGAAGATATGAATCTCTGATTGGAAAGGGTTAGATTTCCTTTAATGTCATCCCACACATTCCCAACTATGTCATAAAAAGATTTTTTATGGAAAATTTCCTCCCCTTAGCTTAGGTTGTTTGTGAAATTTTTTCCTCTCTCCTTTCCTTCAAACCCCCCGTATGAAGAGTTGACTTCTAAAATCCTAGAGGTTTTTTTACAGGGTACATCATGTCCCACTCCAGTAAAACCTCCTAACTTTCCTTATTTAGGTGTGCACCTCTTAGGGATCAATAGAAGGTACAAGTGTCATGTGAGAGATGATTTGTAAAGCCCAAAATCATTTAGACTATGTGGGAAAAGAACTTAGGGATAAAGAAAGAAAGACAAAATGATAAAGTGAGGGTATGTAGTTGAGAAATTGAGCTATGCATGATATAAACTAATGGAAATTTTATTTTGTACCCATGTATGTATTTGTAATCACAGTGAATGAATGTAAAACATTTATTTATGTATCATCTTAAAAATTAAGCACCCTTGTTAGGTGCTTATTTTAGCCTCATTTTAGCTTTTATGGCTTCCCACATTGATTTTATGCTCTTCTAGTCCTTTTTCTCCAAATAAATATTATTTTTAAAAAACTAAAGAATTTCTCTAATTTCTATGCATATTTCCCAAATATCCATCCATTGACATAGTTTGTTTTTCCTCTACAGCCTATTATACCCCATCTTTGATAATTTCAATATTTGGATGTGTTTATGCTTGATTCTCCTGCTTATCTTTTCATTTTTCCCTAAACCACTTAACACCTCTCAAATCCTGCAATGTTACCTTGAAATTTACACCTTCCACGTATAGGTCAAACCTGGTTTGACCTATACTAGGTATAGGTCCAACCACTTTCAACCTATACCTCGGGGGTTGAATTTTGGTGGGTTTTGGACTCGATGCAAAGCATTTTCATTTTCTCACCTAGCACTGTCGGTGCTCATTAATTTGGACTCCATAATCACTATAAAAGGATACCTATCCCTCTCATTTTGACATCCATTACATACCTACAATTCAAGAGACATCTTCATGCAAGTAATATATTACACATTTAAGGAGCTTCAAGTAATAAATCATCCATCTATTGAAGGAATTCATCCACCCTCCATCAAGCATTCAAGTATTTCCTTCTATATACCTAGCTAATTTCTCCATAGGAGGAAAAGGAGTTTTCCATCAAGGAAGGAGATCTTCATTCATTCAAGTCTTCTTCCTCTCTTTCCTATTCAATCCAATATTGTGGAAAACTACAACATTCATCCTTCAAGGTTTTGGTTTCATGATTTCCTATTGGGTTTTTGTGGAGTCAAATCTATTGCATCGACACTTGTATCATCTCCAAAGAGGCATTGCATCATTGAGGTGTAAGGTAATTTATGTTTCAGATCTAGATTACATTTCCTCATGTACTTTCAATTACATTTCAAGGTTAACTCCTATACATGGGCTTGACCAAGGCAAGCCCCTTTTCCCCGAAAGTTTCCACTTTGCTCTTGTGTGTAGGTCCAGGTATGGTGTGCATATATAGCTATAGATCTGAGGACCCAATTCGAAGACCTTCCAGATCTACTTCTTGTTCTGAATTCTTACAGTGTTAGGTATAGGGTGAACCTTTGACCTGTACATAGGTATTCTGAGTGCAGATCCTATTACAAAGCTGGAAAGACAATCAAAAGAATTGTCCAGATGAAATTTTTTTTTTTTTATTTCAACCATATTGGGTATAGGTCGAACCTTCAACCTATACCTAGGTATAGGTTGAACCACTTTCGACATGTTCCCAGAGCAGAATAGAAAGTTTTAGATCTTAGATTTGCAGCTTGTAGATTGCCTGGTTCATAAATTAGACTCTTCCAGAACTCTGTCATGTAAAAAATCTGCCTTTGAATACCTTTCTTCTTCTCTCATTTTTAGGTGAAACCATTAATAATTTTATATCTTGCATGTACTTTGATATATTAGATCATATTTTCTATTGTATCTTGTTAGTAATCATTTCCTTAATCATTATCATATATCCCTTTTAATCTTCTTTTCCTATCCACATAAGGAATACCCTAAATCCACCTTCTATTTGGGTCTTGCATTTGTATCCCTTAATCCTTTTGGGTTATAAAAATCAGATTTGGCCCAAGGATTGGATTTTAGTATTCCAATGTATGTGTAAAGTGGTTGTCAACCATTGATAACCATTTTATAGTATACATTTTGGTGAACTTGAATTCTTACATCTCCATTTTGATTTTGGTGTTGATTTCCTTTTCTATCTCGATCTAGTTTGTATGCATTTAATTGTGAGTATTTATCTTTACTATAGATAAATTCATTTAATTCTTTCATTTCATGTTTACATGTTTTCAAAAATACAAAAATATTTTATTTCATGCACTCTTTAGTCACATAGATCATTTTATTTCTTCTTTATGTATTTGCATGGAAGTATAAGCATATAATTTCATACATTTTGCATGTCATCATGAATATTTTCCATAGGTTAATCTCATTTTTCTCCTAAGTACCCTCCTCATGAGGACATATTAAGCCAAGACAATAATCCATATCTTCATGATCTCCCTATTTGGGATGATCCATTATAAGATAATGTTGATTATTCTCTTAATATGCATCTTCCCCATGAAGATACCATTCACCTCCATAAGGATACTTTACCTTCTATTCAAATTAATCACTCCCCCTCTACCAATGATGACTTAGTGAGTAATGATCCTTCTCCTATGGCATATTACTTTTTTATGAGGATATCTTAGCACAAGAGGAGGAAACCATAAATACTTTTCTTAATATCACTTTGCCTCCATTTGAAACTCCTAGTAGAGATGAAGCCTTAAAGGAAGTCCATAATCCCTATTCTAAGGAAATATTGGAAGAAGAGGATCCTATCATTACTAATTTCCTTAATGCTCTCCCTTCTAGTGATAAACCCATGAGTAATCAAGAGCCTAATCAAGTTAATATTGTTAATATTCACACTCAGCCTACGATAGTCAACAAGCCTATGATAACTATCAAAGGATATCCTCAACCAACTTCCTCTCAACCTCCTAATAGACCTATCAAAACTATTAAGGGTTATCCTCAATCTTCCACTACACCCATGATTACCAATAAATGATATAATCCTCAAAGTTATTTTCAAACTCCAAATAAGCCTACTATAACTGTTAAAGTAAAACCTAGAAATCCTTTGGAGTTCTTTAAGGATTATCAAGTGGTGGCTTACACCTATCATACAAGAAATAATACTCAACCTACTAATCTGTTACTTTCTACTTCTCCCCCACCTTCTCAACATTTTCTTCATCCTCCTCCTCATCTTCTCCTTAATCTTGGAAAGGAGTATGACTTAATACAATAACTCCATAATACCCCTACCAAGATTTCCCTTTGGGATATTCTTCAAACTTCTCCTACATATCATGAAGCCTTGAAAAAATATTTAACCACTCTTCCAACTCCACCTCCTAATAAAGATAACATCAATTCCTTTTTTCAATCCATGCATACTACCCATGTCCCACCTCAGATAGTGTTTACTCAAGATGGTTTACCACCTAAAGAAGTTCAAGATCAATATGATGCCCTTATGGTAGTTGTCCTTATCAATGGTAATATTATTTGTGGGACCTTAATTGATAATGGGTATGGAATTAAGTTTTGTAGTATGGATGTAATACCCACCCCTTAGTTTTCTTTTCAGTTTCAGTTGCTGAACTCTTTTAGGCATTTTGAGATGTGCAATGGTTATTTCAATTGATTTTGAGTGTGTTAATGTATTACTTTTCATTATATTATTAATCCATTGGATATTTGTGTCTATTATATGTTGTAGATGGATTTATGGTTATTTATATGTTACGATATCATTTCAATTATGGATTTACTGACAATCCTGACATTATATTGTATGCACATGGATCATTTGTATATTTTACATTTATGTTAGGTGTGTTTGATATGGTATGGGACAAATTCATAGTTACTTTATTTGGTGAGATCCACATGATAAACTCATCTCAGCCATTCTATGTTATATTATATGTATGTTTAAGTTCATCTTTGTGATGGCAGGTGTGCAGGTACTGACAATGTTTTCCCTGAATTGGCAGGAGTGAGTGTGCTCTATCGCAATGTGTCAATGGTAAAAGAGGGGAGATAATATTCAGACCTAAATCCCTACCCTAATCCCTTATTATTTCCTAAGAATTGGACAAGAATTTGACTGACTACCCTATCTCAATCTATCAAGTGATGTGGATTCTTGAGCCTATCTATGTGTGTTTGTTGTTTATGTTTTAGTTGTCTTTCTATTTAGATGGTTTTCAATTGGATTTATGATGCTTTTGCCTCGTGTGTTTAATGATTAATTTATGGTAATTATTAATGTTAATAATTACACCTTTAATAAGGTTAAAATATTAAATATATATCTATTTAATAATTAAATGTCTATATCACTTGGCAATTCTCATGATCATGGGGTGTGGATTAGCACACCAGCAGGCATTGAGAAGATGCGACCAATGGTGAACAAGGGTTCAGGTCTGGAGGCTAGAGAAAGTATGGATCAGGCAGAGGGACTCAGTGAAAGGGGGAGTAGGAGAATCCCAAAGGTCACATCCTCATAGGGGCTGAAAGAGGCTATTTTTGTTGAGGATGGATGGTTTACGGTAAAGGGGAAAAAATATAGGAAACATAAGAACTTTGATATGGTTCTTCGCTCTCATTCAAAAGGGGTGGATAAAAGAAAATCATAACTTGCATGATACAAATGTTGTTGTCTTTCAGTCCTTTATGTTGTTTTATTAGATTCTTGTGGGGGTGGTACCCCTACTCGTTATCACCCTTGTATTCGGCCAACCTTTGCCCGTTTGACTATCAATAAATTATAACACCTATTACCGATCAAAAAAAAATTAAATTAAATGTCTATATTTAATTAATTGATTTAATTATTAAGTCTTAATTTAATAATTCAGATTTAATAAATATTAAATATAAAAATTATAATTAATTATGCAATTTAATTATTAAATATTACTTTAAGTTGCATGATTAATTTATTTGATTTAATTAAAATATTCTCATGCTTTTTTATTTATGACTTTGATTTTTTATTTTAAAGTTGAGTTGTGCATTGTTTTAAGTGAAATTAAAATTTAAGTATTTCTTTTAGTTAATAATTAATATTCCTTTAGGGTTGCACTTTTTGTAAACCTAATTACCTAGTTTTCTATATCTCTAAATTGAAAGCCATTTGGAGGCAGTTCAATCAGGTGGAAGGACAATTCAGGTGGTTAGAGATTTGTGGAAAGCTTAGGAGTATTTTGGATTCGTGATTGCTTGGATTTGTATCAGATTATTCTCATCGGTTACTAAGGTATGATCTTGAACTTATTGATTTCAACCTTCCAAATCCTTGTCTTCTATGCGTCTAGATTGTTGGGATCCTATGTCTGAAACTTCTTTGTTTGATATTGTGTGTTTTAAATTGCTTAAAATTGAATTATAGGTTATTTGATCTTTCTGGGTATGTTTTCATTTCATGTATTGCTATCAATTATGCGATTTTGGGTTTAAGGGTTTTAGTTAACTATCTAGGTTGTAAAATGGGTACTAGGGTTTCAATTGATATGTTTTAGTTTTCAAATTTTTCTATTAGGGTTTCAAATTTTTTATTGATGTTTTCCTTTGTGAGAAATTTTTATATTGTTGCTAAATGGATAATAGTCTTCACACCTATAAAAATACCTTACCTTGAAAAGAAGAAAATACCTTTACCAGGCCCCTGTCCAAAACCCCATGTTTAGAAATAGGGGTTAATTGCATGCAAGGAATTTCTTTTAAATATTTATATTAATTGCATATCCTTTACTTAGATCAAATGCATGCTTAAGAAAATTCATTATTATTTCCTTCTTATTGATTTGTAGTTCTTCATTAAAAAAAAGATGAACATATATATTCATATATATTAAATTTATAAATATATGGTGCAAGTTCATCCTTGCTTGGAAAAATATATATATTCCTTTTATATGCTTTGTTTTAAAAAAAAACACATGCTGGAAAAGTACAGATGAAATAATTTTTCACCAGGAAAAAAATATACATAAAATAAAATATAAATAATGTTATATGTCTCACTTTCCCCTTAATGTGTGGGGCCAACACTTAAAAAAAAGTGTGCCTCACTTTACTTGGCATGAGTGAGGTGAAATTATTTTAAGAAAGTGATTGCATTTGTTTCCACTTCCATGCTCACGTGGGTGGATTTGATATTTGCCTTTTTTATATGTTTTAAAAGGACTAGACTTTCTTTCTAAAAAAAATTAATAAGACTCCATATGTGTGATGGGAAGGAGTGGGAGGTGGGCCCAGCTCCCTCCCAAAGTTATTTTAAAGTTACTTTTTATTCTAATTATGTTTTGTTTTAAATTAAAACAAATTGTTAATTTTTAGTTTTTAAAAATCATCTTTAGCACTAGCTCTGCTAGGGTTTCATGCATATGGTGTCTTGTCTATGTCTTTTCTCTGAGCTTTCTATCTGTCATATCGCATTTACTGTGAGATTTTTGCATTAGGGTTAGCTTTTAGTATGGCTTCGGCCAACTTTGGCCTGGTAGTTGATGCTGGTGCGCGAGTTGAAGCTTCAGAAATCCATGGTGCCTCCTCTAAAAAAACATCCTCGCAAGTTCGTCCTAAAGGTCTTTCACGAGGTAACCCTGATATTGTTCTTAATCTGCAATAATTTGATTTTGCATGTGAATGGTTAGAAAAGCATACTCTGATTGGATATTTTGTGGGTTGTACTCCTCCTAAAAGTATCCTCAAAGATTGGGTAAACAAGAATTGGAACCCTCATGGGGTCCGCCTTGACGGTGTGCAAAACCTTACCAAAGGTTTTTTTCTTTTCTATTTTGCTAACCCTTCCTAGGTGGAGGCTTTTTTTAGTCACGGGCCCTAGACTGTTAGGTCACCCTTGCTTATTTTCCAAAGATGGTCTTGAGACTTCACTGTCTCAGATGAAAAGAAACTTAGGGTCCCTTTTTGGGTTGAGTTTCCTGGTCTCCCTTTTCCATGCTAGCCATTTATTGAGTCCATTGCTAAAACCCTTGGTAAGGTCATTGTCATGGAGCATGACAAATTTTTCAATGCTTGTCCCCAGAAGCATGTATGTGTTGAGGTTGACCTTTCTAGGGACCTCAAAGACTATTGAAATCCAGGTTGGTTCTCTCACCATTTCTCAAAAAGTTCTCTATTTGAACCTGCCCAACACTTGTTATAGGTGTCAATCGGTAGAGCACAAGATTAAGGACTACCCACTGGTTACCCCTCAGGTGAGGCCATCACCAAAGGAAGCACCGGACAAAAATGCAAAAACTGGAAAAAAATAAGAATGGACTACAGTTTCGCGAAAAGGCAGTAATGCCTCAGGCTCCAAGACAACACATCCTTCTTCTGCAGCTATGTCATCTTTGGAACCTCTGGTTGGAGAAATTCCTCCTTCCGCTGAAGTGCCACCAGTGGTGCCGCTTAATTCAAACCTTGTTATCCAGGGGAAATACTCAGCTGCGAGGCCTTCCACTTTAGAGGTGTTTCTCGCACCGCCAGTGGTTTCTTCAGTTTCCTCCTGGTCTTTGCATCAGTCTCGCAGTCCTTATGGACATACGGATGACCCAGAAAAAAGGTGGTTTATCTCTTCTAGAGATTTACTCCCCAGCTTTGGTTCTGTACAAACTTTCTTGCAGAATAGTTTCTCCTCTCTTGGGGACGAGGAGACCATGCAAGAGTTTTTATGAATTTTTTGTCCTGGAATGTGCGAGGTCTAACTGACCTCTCCATAAATTACTATGTTCATGATACTCATCATAGACTTCACAGTCTGGATGTTTTATGCTTATAGGAAGTGAAAATTTATGGGTTCCTACTTAATTCTTCCTGTTGTGTCACTTGGCTGGATGACATTATTTTTTCTTCTCAGCATGAAGCTGGTAAAGGTGGTGTCATTACTATTCTGTCACCTCACCTTCATTCTTCTATTATTGCTCATGGATCTTATCCAATGCAGCGTGTCACTTGGATTTTGATATCTTTTCATAACTATTATTTTGGTATCATTAATTTTTATGCCTCCAATGATGTTGTGGAAAGATCCCAACTTTGGTGCTGGTTGGCAGACAATTTGCCTCCTGCTACTTGGGTTATGTGTGGGGATTTTAATATGGTTGAGCTAGCCTCTAACAAGGAATGGATTACGCCTTTTTGCTGGACAGCTAGGGAGAGAGAAGCTTGGTACCATATGTGTAATAAATTAGGCCTTTTTCGATCCCAATGCTAACCGTCGCCAGTAGGGTGGGGTTTGGCATACTTGGTCTAATTTTAGAGTTGGCTCTGACCACATATTTAAGAGACTAGATCGTGCTATGATAACGGCTCAATCTTTTTTCTCTTTTTCTGAAGATCGAGGCCTACCTGTCATTCCTCTGATAGATGTGACCTTGTCAGACCACTTCCCCTTTTATTTTTCTATCACTTGGCATTCTTTTGCCAGGCGGGCTGCTCAAATGCAATTTTATCTCAACACGTCAATGTTGATGCATGCTTCCACTATTTCTCACATTCTTCAAGTTTGGAATTTAGAGCCTCAACCCCACAGTCATCTTGGTTGGATTCAATGGTGGAATGATGCCATCACCAGTACTGTGAGATTTCTTCGCATCTATGGTCGTCAGTTAGCTTGCTATAGCAAGCATGCTTATGAAGCTAACACCAAGGCTCTTTGCAATGTTGTTGATGCACTTGTGTTGAACCCCTTTGATTCTGAACTTCAGCTTAAGCTGGCCCAGCTTTGACATGAGAAGTAAATTTTTGATGCCTATGCTACTCGTAGAGCTCAAATCAAAGCTCGCCTCCACTGGTTGGAGGTGGGCGATAAAGCCTCTAAGGAGTTTTTTCATGCTCTCAAAGCCGACATACCAATGTTGGTATTCAAAAAATCAAGAAAGGATCTGAAACCCTTACTAAGCTTCTGGCCATTCTCTAGGATTTTGTTTAGCACTATGAAAAAGTGTTTGCTTTGCAGGGTAATTTTTTTGCGCGGGAGGAGGCTCTTAAGGCTTGTATTGATGTTACTCCAAACTGCGTAGCGGTCAAGCAGTAGCCTTTGTGAGAAAATTCTTACCATCAGTGATCTCAAAGAAGCGGCTTTTTCTATGGCCAATGATAAATCTCCAGGATGTGATGGCTTCCCCTATGAATTCTACAAACACCTTTGGGATGTTGTTGGTCCTGACCTGCACAAAGTTTACTTCGAGGCCTTTCACAATAAAATTTTGGGTACTTTAATTAATAAAGGGAATATCAAATTCATACCTAAATCTGGTGATCTCGAGGATATCTACAATTGGAGGCCCATCACTTTGTTGAACATCTCCTACAAGATAATTTTTAAAGCTTTAGCTCTCAAAATCAAACATCTCCTTCCTCTTATTGTTCACCTTGAGAAAATTGGCTTTATTAAATCCAGGTATATTATTGACAACATTATTGTTGTCTGGGAAGGGATGGAATGGGCTCATCAATCTAAATAGGCTACCCTATTCCTTAAAATGATTTTTCTAAAGCCTATGACCACATTGAATGGCCTTTCATTCTTGCTATGCTTCAAGCTCTTGGGTTCGGTCCTCACTTCTTGCAGTCTGTGGAAATGCTTTTTGGTGATGTCTTTGTATACATTACCATCAATGGGTCTCAATTTGATACTTTTGGGCTTTTCAGATCCATCTGGCAAGGTTTCCCACTGGCTCCTGCTTTATATGTGCTTGTTGCTGAAGGCTTTGGGTATTTCCTTGCCAATTTTGTTTCCTCTGGTTTGGTTCATGGCATTTCCCTTCCTGAATCCTCTTCCCAAATTGTTAATGGTCACTTTTCTGATGACTCCTTTCTCACTCTTATTGAGGATGAGGAGAACATCTCTAATGCCTTGCAGTGCCTGGACACCTTTTGTCAAGCCTTTGGATCTGCTATCCAATGGTCTGAAACCCTTTGTTTCAGACAGTATTTTCTTCTAGCCCCTCCCTGGCTTGATAAATTTGACTTGAAGTGGGTTCAGCATGGGGAAGTCTTCCACTTCCTGGGCACTCCCTTTGTTTTCCATGGATCCTCTATGGATTTATGGAATGCTGTGATTGCCAAGATTGAAAAAAAGTTGCAATATTGTATTTGCAAGCCTCTCTCCCTTGCTGGGAAATTTCAGATTTGCTCCAAATTTTTGGCTGCTACTCATGTCTACTACTCTTCATGTTGGGCTCCTTCTAAGGCTTCTTATCTCAAGCTGGAACATCTCCTCAAATACTTTCTTTGGGCCTCTGGAGATGATAGCCATGGATTTCACAGGGTTGCCTGGGAGTTTTGTTGCCTTCCTTGTGATTCTGGAGGCCTTGGCCTTCTCTCCACTCAGAAGCAAGGGCATTCTCTTTGTGCTAAGTGGATTATCTATGCTCTTACTAGTGATGAGGCCTAGAAAGTTCTTGTCAGGCACTGCATCTCTTCAGGATTCTCTATTCACAGGTCGGCTTGGAAGGGAATTAGTCTACATACCTTGCTCACTATGAAAGAACCTGTTCAGATTCAGGGTACTTTCATCATTAAGAGAATTTGGAAAGCCTGGGAAGCTAATAAGCCTTGGCTCCATTGGGATGGTGATGTCTTTCACAATGGGCTTTCTTTAAATCAGTAGAGCCTCTGGTGGTCTCTGTTGTTTTCTATTAAAGGCATCCCCCTGGCCAAGACTCAAGGGACTAGTGCTCTACATTTTTTCAAATGTGGCATCTGAACTCCCAAAGACCTTTTCTCTAGGGCCTCTATGGGTCTCCTTTCCTAGGAGGATATGCAGGTTTAGTATCATTTGGCTCACTCAGATCGTCAAACTTTTGATCTATTGGTTTCTGTGATTCCTACTAACTTGATTCATAAGATTGGTATTCAGGTTGTTAGGCCCTAGTGGAAGGATTGGAAATGGTATCCTACCATGCCTTTCAAAAATTACAAACCAAGGCTGGGTTACAAGTGGTTGTCTCCCCATCTTTCGATGGTGGATACCCTTAATCAGAGATGGCATCTTCATTCTTCCACTTCTCACTAGAGCTCTTGCTTTCAGACCGTCTGGGCTGCCATTACAGAGCCCAAGATGGCTCTTTTCTTGGTGTTTAATTTTTCAAGGACTACCAGTGGGACCTAGGCTCAAACATCTGGGTGTTCATGACCCCCGATGTCCTTTCTGTGGTCACCCTAAGACTTTCATGGACATCTTCTGGTTCTGTAGGAGAGCTCAATAGTATTGGCAGTGGATTCATGATTTCTTCAAACCTTTTCGGCCTGGGCCTTTTTCCTAGCACATGATTGTCATAGGAGATTCTCCTAGACTTCCCTCCAAGTTTACCAAGATTTGGCATACGTTTAGGATGGAGATTTTATTCACTTTGTGGAAAGAAAGGAGCACTATTATTTTTTCTCACAACTTTCTTGATACGAATGTTGCTCTATATAACAAGGCTTGTATATGTAATAATGTTATGATGCAGATTCAAGTTCAAGCTAATAAAGTGGCTCTGGAAGTGGTTCACCTGTAGGAGCTACTCAATCATTTGGGCAATGCTCCCTGCATTGTTGCCAGGGTTTCCCCTGATGCCATTTCTACTGAAGGTACTCCTCCCAGAGGCCGCCACAGTGGGCGCAGCTCCTCAGTGCATCACTCACGTACCCCACAGTCTCAGGCAACCTGTCACCACTCTCCAAGAGGTGGCAACGATGGTTGGTGGAGCCTCTTGGCTTCTCCACCTCACCGTACTTCTGGGTGATCTCCAGCTCCAGCTTAGTCTGCCCCTCCTAATGCTCATGGTTCTCATCATGGCTCTGATTGGCATCTTGCCACTTCTTCCAAGTTTCCCCACCTAGCTTTGGCCATTTCTCCACCCAGGGTGGAAGAGAAAGATAAGAAAGAATCCAAAGATGATGGATGGTTGCTTCCCAACCCTCTTGTTAACCCCAATGATATGTGGGTTTCTGATGATAAAGATCCTCCTTCTGGCACTGCTCTTGCTGCTTAAAGGCTTTATGCCTTTTTTTTTTTATGAATAGTTGTTTACAATTTTTGGCTTTGTCGTGTGAACTCTACGGGGTGATTTCTATATCCCCCGGCCCCTTTTTTTTGAATATGTAACTTTAATATTTTATTAATAGAAAGGCACTATTCATCAAAAAAAAATCATCTTTATTTATTTATTTTTAATGTTGATTAATAGTTTTTTTTAGATATATAAATTGTTTTTATTTATTATTATGTGGGGTCCTTGACCCTTGGTTATAGTTAGTTATTATTTAGTATAATTATACTTAACTATTATTTAATCATTATTTAGTTTTTTTCTATTAATAATATATGTTTCCATAAAAGTCTCATTACATCATATGTTGTACTAAACCCTGCAGTTACAATACCTACATATATATGTTATATCTTTACATGAACAAAAAAGACAGGAACCTACATACATATCTACTAGTGCAACATTTAAATATGAAAAATTAGGAAAATATGTGTCTTGAGCTATCAGCATCTATCAATTGTTCTATATCACATGTTCTATATCAGCATCAATATCTTATCTCGGTATCTTATTCAAAAAATATTGTTATCAAAAAGATCTTGTATAGTGAACATCCTAATTAGTCATTCTCACTGCGAGGAACCCAATCCATCTAGCCCTACTGGCCTTCCATCCATCTGATGACTCTATCATCTCTAATGTATTGTTCATGTGGGTGCCTCAGGATCTCTGCCATGGGAATCTTTGTTGCTAGAATAGCAGCAAGTGGAATTGCTCTGAGTCATCATTGTTTGTCTTTAGTATTTTGGGCTGCAACCTCTTCCATAAATCCATGAAGATTTTTTTCAAAAGGGGAGAGTTCTTGATCCTTCATTTTACATGTGTATCCATGGGATACTTCCCATGCTCCCAATCTTACCATCCCATCTTTGAATATATCCTCAAACTTCTTCTTCTTGATCTTTATGATGACCGATACCTGCACATTAATTTTGTGAAAGATGAGCCTCCTCAAAGACTCAGTTGGTTTCTATATTTACCACCAAAAACATCATCATTCCTTAAATTCCATATGTGCCACATAATTAAAGTAGAGAGTAGGGAAAAGAAACATTTGAAATTCTTTTAAGGCCTATGATTCTGCCAGAGATGATCTCAAGCAAGGAGGGAAAGATACTATGACAAAAACCAAATATATTCCAACCCTCTTTGGAAAAAGGACATTCAAAGAAAACATGGAGTACAAATTTAGGAAGAGAACATAAGCTATAGATATATCGGTTGTCATTGGGTATTTTAAACGACAACCTATGCAAGATAAACCTCCACATGAAGCATTTAATCTTGGGCTCCGCAAAGGAAGATCTTAGACCAATCACAGGGATCAAGCCAAAGGTTCTGAAATATGTTCACATGGGAGAATATAGAGGGATCATCAAAAATGGGGGATCCACATACTAATCTCTAGGCAGATTCAGATCTCTGCAAACTTCTTCCATAATGGAAAATGTTCTAAAATGGGAGCTAGGGAGATTTTACTTAACTTTCAACTCATCCCATTCCACCAATTTCTCATCATGGATAATGTTTTGCGAGGGAAGATATCCCTTTTTCATGCCACAGTCTTGTTGAGCACCCTTGAATCAATGTAATAGGTCTATCTTTGTATCTTAAGTTCCACAAAATAGATATATTTCCACATATCATGTTATTGTGGTGGATTACCTTGTTTTCTGTGATGAATTTTCTAACACAATCCCATTCTTTCAAGATATATTTGAATATTGTTGAACCTTGTACTTCATAGTCCATTTCCCGAGAAAGGATATCATTGAGAGATAAATTTTTCCATCTTTTCCCTTTCCTAGGGTGACCTCTTAGCAAATTTTTCCTACCCAGTATCTTCCATGGTTCATCTCCCTCCATGGTCTTGGAAATCCATTTAGCTACAAGGGAGATTCATTGCAATCTTAGGTCTTTTAGGCCTAATCCCCCATGTTTCTTCTCACTGATTTGCCATTCCCATCTAACCGCATGTCCTTTATTATTACCACTGCCATCCGACCAGAGGTAGTTTCTTATGATTTTTTGGAGGAAGTTATATTGATAGTGACAGAACAACCAAGTAGGGGAGTAGAAGACTATGTAAGAGGAAATAATTTTATGGCAAACCTGAACTCTACCTACCATGGACAGATATTGACTGTCTCATTTCTTAAGCTTATTTTCAACTCTTTGTTAAACCCATTCCCACATGTTCTTCATATTTGGCCAAATGGAGAAGGGAATACCTAGATATTTAAGTTGGAGTTTAGGTCCTGCCCATCTTAAATTCCACTGGTAAATCTATATAGGAGGATCATCTATCCATCTTAGGCAGATGGATTTGTCCATAGATATCTTACTACCTGAGGTGAAGCAAAACCATCCCATCTTCTTCATAAGATTATCCAAGTTGTCAACCTCCAACCGTAGTATTAGTGTTGTATCATCTGCAAACTTAATGTTAGTGACTTTATTGTTCTCATGGATCTGAATACCTCTTATCCTTGGTAGGAGCCTATCCTCTTAAATTAGGTAACTTAGACCATCTATTGCTATAACAAAAAGGGAGGGAGCAACTGGGCATCCTTTTCTAATGGATCTACTCAGTTCAAAGTTGTTTGATCTAACTCCATTGACTTCAACACTATCTCTAGCCCCATTCACCAAGGTTTTCACCATGCTTACAAATTCCTTTGGAAACCCAACTGATTCCATCATCAAAAAAATGAAGTCCCATTCTATTTTGTCATAATCTTTTTCATAGTACAGAAGAAGCATACCAACTTGTTGGTTGGTTTCTCTAGCCCATTCCATGTTCTCCCAGCATGTAATACAATTTTCCAATATGTATCTCCCTTTAACAAATCTAATTTGATTGTGGTTAATAATATTTGGAAGGATCCCTTTGAGTCTATTGGCTAGGGTCTTGGCCAAGTTCTTATAAGATACATTCACAAGAGTGATAGGTTGCCAATTCTTAATTAAGGATTTGTCACCTTCTGTAGGAATAAGCTTAATAATCCCATTATTAATATCACCTCCTAGGGTCCCTTCTGAAAAATGCTTCCTCATATACTTCCAGTAGGTCCTTCCCTATCCAATCCAGGTTCTTCTTATAAAATTCTATAGGAACACTATCAGTTCCAGGGGCCTTATCCAGTGTCATTTGTTTTATAGCACTACCAATTTCCTCTAATTTGATAGGTTGTCTGAGAATCATTAAGTCTTCTTGGGTGACTGTAGAAGGAAAAACCTATCTAGTAAAATTCCTACCCTATTTCACTCTATCCCCACATCCTTCTGATGTGAACAACTTCTTGTAAAAGTGAACAAAGGATTGGAGGATGTCATGTTGGTCCTCTCTCTTAACACCATCTTCCCATATCTCATCAGTTTTGATCTTGGTTTTTTTATTCTTGAGTAGATTAAAGAAAAATATAGATCCCATGTCTTCAAGTTCCACCCACATACACCTTGACCTGATCTTCACCCATGTTAATCTATTTTCTTGTAGCCTTCTGAGTGCATCTTTAGATTCTGAGAGTTTGACAATGGCTTCTTCTTCTGAGGGGTTTCTTTGAATAGTAGCTTCTACCCTAAAGAGTTCATCCTATAATTTCTCCTCTAGCCATTTGGAGTCCTTATCTTTTTTGCCCCCAATAGTTTGGAAGAGTGCTTTCCAGCTAGAGGTGTTCTGGACCAATCTATCCCTTGCATCTCTATGGGCAACTACATCTCTATTAAACCATTTAATCATGTGCATGGCCTCATTCTTCCTTGCATCTTCTAGTAGAGACATATTGAGGAAGAAGGCTTTGTCTCGGAGGCAACTTATATCAGAGAAATCTCTAGTGACAAAGTTGGTTGTTATTAGGTGGTGATCAGAGAGATTATATGGGATAACTCTGATTAGTCTTCCAATCCCATATTTTTTGTAGTTGAATTTTTCCTGATTGTAGTAAAATCTATCTAGTCTGGAGTAAATTCTCTTCCCTCCTTTCTGAAAGTTACACCATTTGTACTAGATATCTTTGTGATCCTTTTTGCACCCCGTTAGTGGGTCAAGTAGTTTATGTTTCCCAATCATCTTGTTCCAGAATAATTCCTCAGAGCCTCTCCACTCTAGTATGTTACCTCCTAATTTATCTTGAGGGTTGACAACCATATTAAAATCCCCTCCCATTATCCAAGGTATCTCCTCCAGTTGGTATATATAATTCCATACATCTTCCCTATCTTTCTAGTCATTGGGGGCATAGATTGAGCATAGGCCAATCTTTTATTTGTTAACCTCAAGTATCAGCCAAGAAACTCTATTGCATAGAAAGGTTCCCCAAGTGGTAACTAATTTGGCCCACTAGGGACTAAGGAGAACCAAGGTTCCTCCTTTCCTCTATTGTGAGTGGTTGAGAATGAGATAGCATCTCTCGATATACATTTAAGAGAAATGTAAAGTGTGAAGTTGACAAATTTCACTTTGTGTAGCTGCTTTATTGGCTCTCAAGGATCTTTGAACAATATATTTTATTTCTGAGAATTCCAATCCTCTAACATTCCAAGATGCAATTTTTATGTCGATAATATCAAGGTGAGGAGTCCATACTAGTCCTAAACCTTGAATAGCATTTAGGTAAGTTGTTGCTATAATTACCTTTGGGATCCTTTTTATTTCCTAATCCTAGAGGTCTCCCTCTCTTTCTTTTGCATTCTTTGGGGCCTGTGTTTTCTCCTTCCTTAGTCAGAGTCTCAGCCTCAAGAGGGGGTTTTGAAATTTTGGGCTTCCTTTTAATCTTAGCATATCTAAGCTTTACCTCACATGGCCTATCATTGAATGGGATGATTTCCCAATTCTTGTTAACACCACTCTTGACAAAGATTTCTTTAAGGAGGTATCCTCCAACTAGGCCATTACCTCTTTAAATCCTCCCCTATCAATTTCCTCCACCCCAAAGGGGATACCTAGCTAGGAAAGGGAAGGAGGAGTGGGCAAGACAGAAGCAAAGGAGGAAACAAGGGGGTAGCATGAATAATTGTAAATTCATAGTCATCTAGAGGTATTCTACAAGTGGAACTTCTATTAATAACCTCCTACTTCCCACCAGAGGTATCCATGTCTACTAGATTATACCCACTTCTCCTCAACTCTCCTTCCTCCTCCACATTCTCCCTACCCATTCTCACCTCCTCATCCTCTCTGTCGTGGAGTAAATTTCTAGGAGGGGGTTCTCAACAATTCTTTCACTGGTATTACCTCTTCTCTTCTTGAAGGGTCCATCATTTTTCCTGATTCTATCCAAAGCTAATTGTTGATAATTTCTTGCTCTGTGTCTATTTCTATATCTCTGTTCTAGAGGGTTTCTATTTTTCACCTTGGGTAATCTAGAGATGTCTGATCCTTCAATGGCCGATTTCTCAAGTCCAAGAGATAAAGATAGTTTCTCAAGGATCATTCTAATATGGCTAGGGTCAGAGTTAATGTTCACATCGTAGATGGGATTGGGAATGGCAATAGGAGTCTCAGAATTAGGATGAACATCATTTTTAGCGAGGTCAAGCAACACTTTTTAACCTTTATCCTTTGTTTTAGATTTGGAAGCAGCATTTAGAAAAGGGAAGTTTTTCCTCCTATGTTCATTTATCTTGCATAGGAAACACAAATTAATACCACCCATAAATTTAACCAGGCATGAATATGTTCCATCTTCGAGTTCAAAATCTAGGTTATCAGAGATGTCCATTCCCAGTTTGACCGAAATAAGGACTCTAGCGTCCATGTTTGGGAGAAGGGTGTTATTTTGGTTGATGCGGACAACTTTTCCTAATGATTCTAGGGATTTAGGAAGGACGTTCCATAGGAAGGGAGGGATATCTCTGATGGTAACCCATCTAGGGCATGATAGTGCCAGAATCTCATCAAGGTTAGTGTTGTTCGACCAACGCATGGAAGTTACAGGAGCCAATGCTCCAATATTGTTTATCGACCACCGCCTTCTAGCTGGCAGAGTCGTAGAATAAAATGATGAAGAGGCCTTTCTGGATCATTCTACATAGGGATAATTTTAGCCCTAATTTCTTGCCCCATATCGCATGGATCCATTTATTCATGAAGACACGGGAAGGGAGTTTGTCTAAGTCTTGGGCAGCAAGGAAAATGGTAGACTCAACAAGCTTATTTCTCTCTGCTTTAATTACATTTACCACATCTAAATTAGGTAAAATGACAAGGCATCTGGGGGTCGAAACCTTACCTCCTGATCCTCCATCTCCACCCGATTCTCCCTGGTTTTTTCTGAAGAACTTTGAGCCATCTTTGAGAATTGGGGTACCCGCAACTACCTGGATGAAGGTCTTGGCTCTATCTCCTTCACCTTTTGTGGGCTCTGGTCCTCAAGTTGTCATGGGAACTTATGGTTCCATAATAGGTTTTAGCCCATCATAATGTGAGCCCATAAAGCCTGGGTGGGTGGGCACACATTGAATGCACTACTTACACAGACAACCAAGTTGGCCGAGGCTCATATGGCTTCGTTAGTGCAAGTTGCAGAGAGAGAGCTAAGTCTTTTGGGAAATGTTTTAAATTTTCACATAGCCATGACTATGAAAAATGATTTACCTTATCTTACATGGAAAATAAATTAATTCTTTTCAAGCCGCTTTGGTAGATCTTAGAGAAATTTGTTTTGCATCGTTATTTAGTTTTTAGTTATAAAGTTTAGTTTTAACAAATGTTTTTTTTTAATTTAAATATTTCATTTTTTAATTTAGTTATTAAATTAAAGTTTAATTAATATGTTTAGTTTTATAATTTAAGAATTTTTTTAGTTTTAAATTAATTTTAAATTTTTAAATTAATTTTTAGTTTATTTAATTATAAATTGGTATTTCATAGTTTTGATAGTTAATTTATCTTTTTATATTATAAATTCAATGTTATACTATTAGTTTGACTTTATCTTCAAATGATAGTTTTTAATTAACGGATATATTAGTTAAATGAGTGTTGTTTTTGGTTGATTTTCATCGTGTGTATATACTTGATTAGTGGAGTTTTTTATGTGTTTGTTTTCTTCGTTATCTTTGGGGGTTTAAGTCGACCTTAGGAAATGTTACAAAGGCTTGGGATGTTTTTTCTAATTTTACATCCTTGTTGTGGTTGTGACTTTATTCTTTTACCCAACCCTAACCTTGTTAGCTCGTGTTATTTATGTATTCTCTAAGAGTATGTTTTTATATTATGATCGTTCCTATTGTATTGTGAGGAACTGGATTTGGGTTTTTTCCTTTATATGTACCATTTTTAAGATCACACTAGTACATTTCAGCTCAAATTTTGACCAAAAAATTCGACCAATGTTTAGCTTGGTCGCATTACAAAGGAAAGCTTTTGTTTTTTTAATTTTTAATCCCATGTTGGTCGAAATTTTGACCAAAACGGGATTAAGAGTTTTAAAAAAAAAATTAAAAGAAAATAAAATGCATTTCATTTCCTTTTTAGCGCGGGCCATGCATTTTCGGCAGGGGAGATGAACGGCGAGAAGTATATTTTGACATGCCTGTTGTTACTATCGATGATGAAATTTAGGGATTTGCTTCTGCAAGATGCCTGTTGTTACTATCGATGATGAAATGCGTGGGGTTCCTGCGGTGAAAGAACGAGGATTATTATTATCGATGATGAAATGCGTGGGGTTTCTGCGGTGAAAGCTCGAGGATTATTATTATTATGATTTATATATGCTTGTTTTTGAATTGGATAATTTAAAAGCAAAATAGAGTAATTTATGACTGTTTACGATATCGGAGATCTGAAGCTTGCGATAAG
>MU226866.1:692145-716030 GCA_018584345.1 Thuja plicata
AGCTCATTTTAATAAAATCCTTCATATTTAGGTTGTATTGGTCACTGTTTCATCAATATATCCTGAGGGCTTATATATTGGTGTTCATACTCTTCCTAGATTAGAAGGCAATAGGTCGCCTTTAGAGTGTTTAGTGTGTTTTCATGCTTTTGCTAACCCTAAGTTACTAAAACAATGATCTATTGAAGTGTTTGTGGTTTTCTAACAGGTACCCATTATTCCACGCACAACCAATTCACATTCATTCCCATTTGCATTTGTATTATAGTTAAATTTTGTGCATCCATGCTTAGCATAGTTTGAGTTCTTTAGCTTTGTTCTTTCATCTTTAGTTTAAATTGCATCATAGTCCATCATGTTTTAGCTTAATTTTCTTATCATTTTGTATCTTAATATTCAAATTCTCATTCTAGGATTGTCGCTTTAGGAATGCTTCAAATTTGAGAGCATTGTTTTAGCTTCCTAGTTAGAGAGAATTTCTTTGAATCCTTTAAAATTGATAGAATTGAGTTAATTTTTCAAGAATATGCATTAAATTGTATAAAATTTGACTCCCACTATGGGGCAACATGGCTCTACTAGATTTTATGTTGGATTGGAGTGGTTTACGATGCAGATTTGAGATTTTCTCAAGTTTTGGCACCTATGCACTGAAGATGAGTGCCTCTACATAAAATATGAGCACCTATACCCTAAATAACAATGCCTACACCCTAAAGAATGGTGCTTATGCTAAAGGAGTTGACATTTTCTTAAATTTTTAGCGCTTCTACAACATATTCTGGCGTCTATTCACTGTCTTCCCACGCCTATACACTAAATTAGAGTGCTTATGCATTAAATTTTGGCATTTTATTGTTGCTTTAGCTCCTATGAAAGTTCGTTAAGTGCCTATGCAAGTTCTTTTAGCGCCTATGCATTTTGAACTAAATTTTGCAATTCTTTGAGCAAATCTTAGATGAAATGGTTTGCAGATGTAAAAGCATAGAAAAGTAAAGAAGCCTGCACTCCGGATCCACAAGAAAGAAATGGAAATAAAAAGGTTACTAAGGTTTGAGAAGAAGATTCATAATGTAAATCTTTTAGAAACTTTCAATTAAGATGCAATTTTTTATGAACATTACATAAGAATTGTGAATTCTTACAAATCAAAGTATGTTTCATTGAAATGGATCTATTCATCTTAAAAGATTTGAAGTAACATTATATTTGAGGTGAATTTGAGTATTTTATTTTGATTTGGACTCTCTTCACTTTGTGTGGGAAGTGTGTTGGACTAATGTTTGTGAAGGGAATGCAAAGGAGTAGCAGCTATAGTCTTAGTAAGTCAAAATGCAAAATCTCAAAAATGCATCTAGCCTTTGCTAGCTTCTAACAAGGTAACAAGTTAATCCTTTCGCGTTTTCTTAAATTGTGGCTTATCAATTTCCAAATATAGCCTAATTAGAAGAAAATTTGAATCCTAAGGGAGGAATTAGAGATATTTTCTTCAACTTTGGTGAATCAAAATCCTAGAAATGCTAAACTTGAGATGAAGAGGACCTAAGAGATGAACAAACACATAAAATAATTCTCCTTGTTTGTGAAGGAAAGAATTAGGGATACACTCTTCACCTTTGGTGAATCAAACTCATAGAAGTGCTTGAATTTCATTAGATTAAAGGCTTGGGAAGGAACATAGTTGATTGTGTTTGGAGGTGAGAAGTAGTAGGGATATTCTCTTCCCCTTTTGGTGAATCAAACTCCTAAACCTACTTTTTCATTTCATTTTCTTTCTTTCAATGAACATGTTAGAACTTTAGTGGGTCTACCTCCTGAGAATGCACCTCTATAAACCCACTATAAACAAATACCTCATTTATGTTGAAATACTTAGAGGGAAAGAATATCAAATGCATGGACTCATAGGGCTATATGCCTCAATTACACGTGTATGAATGTGTGTTCCTTGTTTCACTCATTTTATATTTTTTTTGGAATCCAAACAAGATCTTCGTTACATTAGCAAGCCTACCTTTATAAGCCACATTAAGCCAAATTGACCTTAGGTAGCTAGTTTGGACTTGTTTTCTCGTGAAAAGACTCATGGAAATGATCGAGAATATACACTTTGTGTTAGTTTAAGGGTGGAGAAAACAAGTTTTTTTGCATTTGTTATGTTTGATGATCAAATATATCAGAAGGGAACATCCATTGAAGATCTTAATTCAACTTAAAAACTTTAAAAAATAGTAATTTGCCAAACTTTTCACCAGTTCAACGTCTACACCCAGAAGATCAGCACCTAGACCACATTATGTGGTGCCTATACACTTTATTTTGGTTTCTATACATCATGAAAGAGAACTTGTCCCTCATTTTGCAGTGCCTATACAAAAAACCCCTAAAATAGAGGGTATTTTTGGTCACTTCCAGACAGAAAAAGTTACATTTTTGAGTACCCATTTGAGAGCTTGTCCTAAATTAGAAAAAACATATTTTAATTCCACCATTTCTGGAATTGTTGAAAAAATTGAGACATCTTCCAAAATGTTTCAAACTCATCAGAATCTTAATAAAATTGTTTTAAAATCTTTGATTTTTTCATTTAAGTTGTTCATTTGTAACGGCTGAAATTGAGTGGTCTAGATATCATAATCATGACAATAATAAAGAAGAGATTATTATTGCATCCCTAACAAATAAAACACAATATTCACAATCACAAATCCAAGACCTAAAGGAATAAAATAATAGATCATCCAAAGAGTACTCATTAAGATCAAATTTTCCTTTTCTCTTTAATTGTGATCTAAACATCCCTCCCTTTTCTTCAAACAACGAGGCATTTAAACATGATAATCCTATCTTTGATCAAAAACAACTTCATGATACATCATCCAAAAATTCCTCATTAAGATAAATCTTTCCTTTTCTCTATGATCATGATCCATCCATATCTTCATCGTCGTCAAACAAAAAGGCTACTTCACAATCTCACATCAATTTCATCTTTGATCAAGAAGAACATCATGAACATCCTATCTCTAATCAAGAACATCTTAATAGAAACCCAATCTTTGATCATGAACCTATTTCAAAATCTCAAGAGAATCCAATTTATTATCAAGAAAATCAAGAGGAATTAGTCCTATCTCAATAATCCTCATCACAAGACAACAAAAAAATCATATCATCATGATCTTGAACCTCAAATATCTTTGGTCAACACAAGAACATATAAATTTCCATTTGATAGATCATTTATTCCTTTGGGACAATCTTAAGAATCAGCTTTGGAAGAAATCCTTAAAAACAATCTCATCATGTTGCCTCAAGTCACTTCATGTGGTTTTTGATAATCCAAAAAGGATCAGAAGTTGTCATTATTATACATACAGACAATTTTGGTCATTCGGTCATTATCACCGAGCGACAGCACTCACTGAGAAATAGCACTCGCCGAGCACAGTGATTACTGAGTGTGATGATCACCAAAAAAATTTTGAACACCGAGCAGTATACCAGCTGAGCACCAGTCTACAGAGACATCACCGAGCACCAATCTACACTGAGAGATAACATTTCAGCAATAAAAATGGATTTTAGCTACACATCAGCTAAAGCACTTTAAATATTTAAAATAGCTTTTTGCTTAGCTGGATAACTATTTTATGTGGATCAAGTAAAGCGTTAATTATTGATGTAATTAGTTAACTGATTATATTCATGCAAACTAGGAGATCAAGGTCAAGTTATAAACCTTTGATCTTAGATTTTGTCAAGAAAAGTGTGAAACCTAATTAGGTCAACTCTTGTATATATAGATGTGATAATCAATCAAGAATGATGATGAATGTAGTCTCCAAGGACACCTATGGATCAGACAAAGAGTTTCATGCACAATGACAGATAAAGGAGAATTTAGTTTATCAAGAACTACATACAAGGATACCGATCAGAACAAAGGTATTATCCATCACAATAAGGTGATATATATTTTGTACTTAATGGATCTACAATTGGCAGTATATATTTCAGAAATTAGGTCACATATTTTGTTACTCTCTAACAATTGTAGCAAACAGTAAAATCCTTTCACAAGGTAGACTTAATAGTCTTATTGTAAATCTCTTAACCGAGTGCACACATACATTGTGTTTCTAAAATCTCTTAATAGAGTAGACCTAACAAGTCTGACATGTTAATCCTAACAGGCTAGGATCATCAGAAGTGATCACAACTTGTAGCCCTAACAGGTACCTTCTATTCTGCAGATAGTGAAGCTTTGTGGGTTTCATCCCCACCGCAGTTTTTACCTTCTAACAAGGGTTTCTACATTATCAAATGCTTATGTCATGTGTAAATGAGTTTCATGAATGTTTCCATGTTTGTTTACATGCATTTTCATTTATGCTATGATATTGCTTGCATGAAGTAGAAAAGCTACAATGGTTGGTTATGCAAGTAATGATTACTAAGGTTAATTGGTAAAAAAATTTAAGAGTATTGATTCACCCCTCCCCTCTCAGTACACACTCTTCCATTATTCCAACAATTGGTCTTAGAGCTAGTTCTCTTATTTTGGAAAAATTTAATCACTTGAGAGAAAAAGATCTTACAATGGATAGGTATAAGCTTGATAAAAATATTAAGAATCAGAAGTTGGAAATACAGATTTTATTTGAGCAATACGAAGAGGCAAGAAACAAAATGAAAGTCATTGGCTGAAATAAAAGTCATGGCTTCTCGCTACAATGAAACTGACTATCATGAAGAAGAGGTACCTGACCTATTTGACTCATCTGGATCTAGATCTGGATCTAGTAATATATCTGAAACATTTAAAGGAACCATTTCATATCTAAATGAAATCAATCAACATCTAATTGAACAAGTAAAAGTACTACAGATCGGTCGACACAAATGGTAAGAATGATTAATTTTATGAATAATGCAAGACAAGTTGAACAAGAAAGAACTTTGGCTATTGATGACATAAGAAATATTACTAAAAATTTGCAAGAGAAAGAATCTATGATACAGAGCCTTACTAAACATCACCTTGAGATCACCAATAAAATAGTGCTTATGAGTCATGAGGCTAACCAAGTAAACATCGAACTTACTGGAAAATTGGAAGTTATTACTGAACTAAAAGAAGAAAATGATAAACTAAAGCATGAAATGAAGTTTTAACAATAGCATAATGTTATGATCAAGAAAGTTGAAGACAGTACAAAAAGAATGGATGAAAAACTGAATGGACAAAGAAGACTCAACAACAATACCTGTTAAGGGTATACCGAGCATGGAGAATCATCAAACCAAGCTAATCAAAGGAATGTCTACATAAATCCAAGACCAAAGAAGCGCTCATGCAATCACTATGGAAAACCAGGCCACACATCAAATGTTTGCAAGAGAAAATCAATAGGTATTCCTAAAACTACTTCTACATTCATAAGTAATTTTTATAACTATAACAAGCATGGACACAAAGCACATGAATGCAGATCTAAGATGAACAAAACAAACAAGAAATATTACATGAAAAAACATTGTTCTACTTGCAACATGCATGGCCACACATTTCATGACTGCAGGAAAAGGATAAAGCAAGTCTAGAAACCTAAAGAACGTGAAAATACATATCAACTGAGAAGAGTTGGTAATACATATGTTTGGGATTACAAAACTTGGGTAAATTGAACAACATGTGGTAGATATGGACATATAGCTACTAATTGTATGAGGAAATGGATAAGAAGATCTAGAAATTGGACTAACCCTGGAATGGCATGCTTACACTATAATAAGGTCACTCACTTAAGTAAGGACTCCAGAGATTGAGTGACAGAGTCGAGCACTTTTGCAAATGGAAATACTATTGAAGACATAATGAGAATGAGAAATAAAATGTGGAGGAGAGCTTCAAATAATGATAATGTTGGACCAAGCACTAAATTTGGTGACACCTCATCTAATGGATTAGGTGATTCCACCACCCCCACCTAAGCAATACAAGTAAGTATGGAACTACACTCTACAAAGATATATTTTACATCAGTTCCTATATTCATTGATAATATGCCAAATTAGCATGAATGAAGATGCACTATGGTATTGCATATTATGTTTTGTGAATCTAGTTTAGATGGTCAATATAAACCAAGCATAAACTGCATGTCTATGTACAAGTGAAAAACAACCGAGTTGACACTATATACCGACCATCATCGATAAACATGTGGAAGACAACCAAGTTGACACTTTGTATTGAGTATTGTATACTCACCGAGATGAAGACTTTGGTGTGTTAACCGAGCATCTCTGGTTTGTCAAGTGATTGGTAGGTGAACCATTTAATGTATCACTTAGGGTATATTTTTCTATAAAAAGGGCAACATGAACTCATTCATTCACCCAGTGTTAAAGAGAAAATTATAGAGAGAATAAGAGTGATTCAGAGTGACCACATTACAAAGCAATTCATAGCACGTTCAAAGCTAATCCAATAGATTTCAAGCATTCACAATAGACATCCCATGAGTATCTAACCTCACCGAGCTAAACAGGTTATTTTCAAAGAAGCCCTAAATTTACAAACAATGGAAACCACTTCACGAACCTCGAAGATCAAGATGGAAAAAGACAAGAAGGCCATTCTAATCAAGAACGCAACATGTGAGGAACCAAACTACAAGTTTTTACCTGAGGTTGCTACTCAACCCAACGACAAAGGAGCATTTTCAAGTATCCCACCTAGGGTTTTACTGGTTGAAGACATCTGTGCATACATTTACTGCAAATTTGCAGAGATTGGAGACATTAAACTTGAAGAAGCTTATCAGAATCTATGCAAGGACGGAAACCTAAAGGATGAGTGCAAGCACACTGAAGTGAAAGGGTTAACCAATGCCCTACTATTCCCAAAAGAATTCAAAACATAATGGATTTGCATTGTGCTTAATCAAGTGCATGACAGAAAGATGTGGTTAGATGAACCCAAGCCAATCACAAAGGATGTGATTGATGTAGTAATTGGTTACCTGATAATCAAAAAGGCAAAAGCCCTAAGACACCCTGGATACCCCGAGATTGAAAAGATAACTGGAGCCGAATGGGATAGCAGATGTCTAAAATTCAATTCAATCACCGACCTTGAAATGAAATTCAGTGCATATGTGATTGGATACAATATATTTCAAGCAAGAAGAATGAACAACGTTTCTTGTGGAGCAGTCAACACTGCATACAAGATAGTAAAGAAAGGTGTGCAACTAGACCTGGTCGAGCTACTACTGAAACAACTGGAAGAAAACATGAGAACAATTAGATCAGCCCAATCTAATACATGTAAGTTTAGTTCTCTACCTATGTTCACATTCTTTTACTTCCAAAACTTCTTTCCTTCCATCGGTAATGTCACTTGGGACACCAACTAACCTATCACAACACAAATTAGTGATTACATTAAATCACTAGGAGATAATTTCATACCACTATTGGATGCATACTTTAATACATTCAAGACTAGGATGTAGAAGAGGATGAGAATCCCTGCCCAGTTGGTTGAACAATACAAGGATGAGATATGCTTTTTATTTGACACCGACACTACACTCATCAAACCTTATATCCCAAGAACAGCATGGTTACCACCATTGGACTATGAAATTGACATAGATTTGGCTACAAGAGCTATTGAAACCCTACTGAATGAACCAGTTGAAAATCTATAAGTAGATTTGGTACATATGAGGAAGCCAAGTCAATAATAAAGACTATTTTAGTAGTCAAAAAAATAGGGAAGAAGAAAACAAAAATGGTGAAAACACTTAAGAAGAAACTCTCGATAACTGATGAAGAGTTGGAACAATCAGTGGACATCACCAAAGAACAGTCACCTATTGGTGAAGGTAAAGAGTAAGTGATTCAAATTCTACTGAATCATATGCAAAGCCACCACAAGCCAAGAAAACAAAAGTTACTGATATAGCGGTTGCATCTAGAAAAAAGAGAAAAACAACAAAGGTAGACTCGCCACCATTAAAGAAAGGCACTGTAAGAACATATATGAAAAGAAATCCTAAAGCCTCAACTGAGCCAAGACAATGAAAGAGATATATAAGAGGAAGAGAAAACAAGGATGATACTGTAGAAGCTGAAAGAGAACAAAGAATCCAAGTAGAAAAGGCCAAAATACCAAAGACAATTGATGAAATTGTAGAGTCAGCCGTCAACATAGGCAGTATACAACATCATAAGATTAGACAATGGGGAACTCTGTCTACCAAGGATCATAAAAAAATAGAAGAGGTCATCATTAAGATGATGGTAACTTACAAATATGTACCTCTACAATTTGGAAATCATATTCCATAGGAGCTAAAAGACAAGATATCATCTAGGTGAACATATGCATTACACATGGAGAAACAGATGAGAGAGATATCTCTAGTTAATTTCATGCCCAATTCTACAATTGAATAAATTGACTCAAAAATGAAGGAGTACGCAAATAAATTTTGTGCAAAAACCAGAGCATACAAAGTATTGTAGAACAAGTTAAGAAATATTGACATAGAGAGAAAAAATATTTGGACTCAAATCTTTAATCCTCCCGAGCAGATACTAGCTCTAACCAATACTTCTCACACTGAGGAGAAGGAGGCCACACCAAGCCCCAAGAACATATTCATCAACAACACCGAGGATGTCAATCCCATTAACTTAACCACAGAATAAATTAAGGTAATGGATGATATTCCTGAGATATTAAAATTGTTAGGGGAAACAGCAGACATCAATATACAAGATATAACTCATGGTGATTCTGATGATAATGCCAAGGCTGATGAAGATGTAAATATTACCACTAAGAAAATAAATGAGCACGACACTACAAATGTTGCACAGGCACTTATACTAGGTAATATGCCTTTATTGATGTAAGCAATGAATATAATGACTGAAGCAAAGAAAACAACACCTGAGCCCAAACCAAACATACCAATGGACAAAGTTGAAGAGTAAGGGGAGAAGACAAATACCAATGGAGAGGACAAACTGACTGATGCACCCATCGAGGATAGTGGAAAGGAAAACAAGGTTTTAAGTCAAGAAAAGGTTGAAGTAGAGATGTCTACAAATGACCAATGGGTATAGACTGAGAAACCTAGAAAAGGCACCACACCTCCTAAGAAATCAATGATAGAAATCGAGTAACAAAAGGCTCTTTTGATTGTATCTCATTCCCCTGCATCAAGAAACATTCAGAAGAAGAAGAAGAAGAACAAAAAGAGTAAATCCCATGTCACACTAGATGAAATCATAGACATACCCGACTATGATCCAAGTACACTTAATCTTGAGTCACTAACAGTATATGGGGAGCTATGCAAAGCAAAAGCACAACAGGACAAGCTCCGACAAGAAAATAGAAATCCACAAGTCTTGAAAATAGTAAAGGAGATTCTATTGCAGGTAGTTCCTGATGCCAAGATTGATCAAACTACACTCATCATTGATCAACTTGCCATTCTGACCCAGGAAATCACCACAAAGAATGTAGATACCAAGAATTTCATTGAAGAAAGAGAAGAAGAGAAGTATCACTACAAACTCACAGAGAAAATCAGCTAAGAAGTGGGAGAAAATAAGGTGAAACTTTCTGAACTAATAGCTACATTAGAACCAGTTATTTCAGAAGTATCTACCTTAGTTCAAAATTTGTACACTCTTGAACACTTCACTACCGAGCATAGTAAATAGATGGCTAAGTTAAATGAAGATCTAAATGCTAGTGCACAAAGTCTTTCAACCAAGCCAAATGCATTCCAACTACATTATGAAAATCTTGTTGAATCTAAACGGTTAAGAATTGAAATACAAAAGGTGGAAAGAAAAATTAGAGATGAAGTAACCAAGCTACAAGTCATGTTACCACTGAATCTCACATTGCTGATAACATACATGACTACGGAAAAAACTCTAATCTTCACCTCAAAGATGTCAGTAACAGAGAGCATATATGAAATGCACGCTCAAATCACTTTGGAGAAAATGACCCTAGAACACTTGAAGGAGAAATGGGAGAAGCTGATGGAAGCCATTCAAAAATCTCATTCACACATTCTTGACAAGCTGTAAGTTTTACATCTTTGTCATTAATTTCAAAAAGGGGGGAAACATGTACATACATTGTATCTACATACCGAGGCATGCACATAGGGGGATTCATTGTATTGGTGTATATATTGTACATATCATTTTTTTTATTAATGTCAAAGGGGGAGATTGATAATCCATAAAGGATCAGAAGTTTTCATTAGTATACAAACAAAAGTTTTGGTCGGTCAGACATGATCAGCGAGTGACAACACTCACCGATCAATAGAGCTCATCGAGCACAGTGATTACCAAGTGTAGTGATCACCAAAAATTTTTTGAACATTGAGCATTATATCAACCAAGCACCAGTCTACAGAGACATCACCGAGCACCAATCTACACCGAGAGACAGCATTTCACCGAGAAAAGAAGATCTTAGATACACATTACCTAAAGCACTTTAAATCTTTAAAATAGATTTTTTCTTAGCTCAACAACCATTTTTTGTGGATAAAGTAAAGTGTTAATTATGGATGTAATTAGTTAACTTATTGTATTCATGCAAACTAGGAGATCAAGGTCAATTTTTAAACCTTTGATCTTAGAGTTTTTCAAGAAAAATGTGAAACCTAATTAGGTCAACTCTTGTATATATAGATGTAATAATCAATCAAGAATGATGGTGACTATAGCTGCCAAGGAAACCTATGGATCAGACAGAGAGTTTCATGCACAAGGATAGATAAAGGAGAATTTAGTTTATCAAGAACTACATACAAGGCTACTGAGAAGAACAGAGGTATTATCCATCTCAATAAGGTGATATATATTTTGTACTTAATGGATCTATAATCAGCAGTATAAGCTTGTAGCAATCAGGTAACATATTTTGTTACTCTCTAATAATTGTAGCAAATAGTAAAATCCTTTCACAAGGTGGACTTAACAGTCTTATTGCAAATCTCTTAACCGAGTGCACACATACATTGTGTTGCTAAAATATCTTAACCGAGTAGACCTAACAAGTCTGAGATGTTACTCCTAACAGCGTAAGACCATCAGAAGTGATCACAGCTTGTAGCCCTAATGGGAACCTTCCATTCTACAGATAATGAAGCTTTGTGGGTTTCATCCCCACCACTGTTTTTACATTCAAACAAGGGTTTCTGCGCTATCAAATGCTTGTGTCATGTATAAATGAGTTTCATGAATGTTTCAATGTTTGTTTACATGCATTTACATTTATGATATCATATTGCATGCATGAAGTAGAAAAGATACAATGGTCGGTTATGCAAGCAATGAGTACTAAGGTTAATTGGTAAAAGTTTTTAAGGGTACTGATTCACCCCTCCCCTCTCAGTACACACCCTTCCATTATTCCAATAGTTTTGTATTCTTGAGAAACTATTGTACATATCATAACATAATGAACATGAAACTTCAGATTGCATGGAATTGAAGCATAAAATCCAAGATCTCATAGATGAGGATATAATCTAAATTGAAATTCCTAATGAATCATCTAATGAAGAGAAAGATACTACTCTCAAGCAAGATCTAACTCATGAACCTGTGTCTATAAATGGTTCTCATGTAGCCTCTACTTCTTCCACCATTCATACACCTTTAAAGAAGAAAATTTATCCAAATCACCTCTGGAAAACAAAGAACCTAATTCTTTTCAAGTTGAATATGTTTACGCTCAAGGGATACCTCTACAAGAAATCCAAGCTAATTTACATCTTTCTGCAAATCTTTTCTATGCCTCAAATGTTATAGACCCCAAACCTTCATGTGCTTCAACACCTATCATAGCTAATTCAACTGATCTTTTGTTAGCTCATCAAAAATTCCCTAGGCATATCCAAACACCTACCTTTTCCTTAGAAGTGCTCCATGTCAAGAGAGTAATCCAAATTATGAAGAAACAAGTATCAGTAGATATCAAGATCAAGATGTTATCCATTCCTATCCAATATTTGATGAAGGTCCCATATACATAAAATCTCACAATGATCCCCTCATCCCCTTTCATTTATTCCAATATGATATGCTTCCACCACAAACAAAAAGTATCCCTCCAAGCCCTATATCTTTTCCACTTCCTGAGCAAGATCAAGATATCACTTCCACTATTTCCAATGAGCCTATTGAAAATCAAGATCAAAGTATCCTCTCTACATCATCCAAAGATTCTTGTCAAGATCAGAATATCCCATCAACTCCTTGTTATAATCCTCCATGGCTAACTCAAGCACCTATCATTCCTCCTAATCTATTTTATGGTAATAAATCCCCTCAAGATTCAGTTTCTCCTATAAAATTTGCTCCTATCAACGCTACTCATAAAATTATTGGTATAAAGATAAATCTTGAAGATGAGAGCCTCAGCAATATAATTCACTCTAAAGATGTTGATATCCCTTTCACACCTTATCTCCCTCTATTAAAATGTAACCATATGCCTTATCCATCCTCAAAATCCATTCTTGGTCCCTATATCCAAACGTAAATCCTTCATATCTTCCATCCATATTGAGTCCATATATCCCTCCATCAACCACGCCTATCATTCCTAGCTCATCATCCACATACCATATTACATGTAAAGATAAATGAAGGCACACATGCTTGAAGAATGTCCAAGAACCCATTCATAAAAACCCTCCATATCATTCCTATTCATCTATAATTCCCAAGTATTTTGGAAGAAATTTGGATGTGCAACATAAAAATCTGAAATCAAAGAATCCACATGTGTATAAATATCAACATGTCCAATCTAATCGACATGTTAATACAAAGAAAAAGGAGATATTAAAGAGACCGCCAAGGTCCATCAAGCAAAAGGAAATATCAAAAATACCACCAAGGTTCATCAATAAAAAAGAAAAATCAAAGAAAATGTGGGTTCCTATATCCCAAAATCCACTACCTTAGATACGTCCTCACCTCCTTCATCCATTATTCCTCCATCATTCCCCCACCCTTCAAGGTGCGTTCCAAAGTTGATCTTGCCACCATTTCCATCTACCCCTAAAAAAATCTTCCTCTATCCCATTCATTACCCAACACCTACTTGTCATCCTTTCATCCCTCTTATCCAATCACATGAATCCTTAGCCACATCTGCCTTATCCTCCATATCATTCTTCTTGCTCTCACCCTATCAATATCTTTTGGCATACTTTAAATATTCATGTGTCATTGTAGAATACCTTTAAAAGGGGTATTACCCAGAGAGAAAAAGGTATAAATTCCTCCATTTCCTATCACACATTCACTATCTTCCAAAAAGTCAAAAAAATGCAAAAAAAAAGAAACATTTGGGAAAAAGAGAAAAAAAAAAGTGTCTTGGTGAAAACCTGGTATATAGTTGCCTTGGTAGCAAAAGTAAAGAGAAATAATTCATTCCTATGTTGAAAACTACTTCTTGTAGTGCCTTGGGCAAGTTCCATGATGAAAACCTGGCAAATAGGCATCATGCATAATTCACCTTCTTGTACTCTACACTTGGGGGCAGGTTCCATTCATATCCATCATATCATTCATTAGCCATCATATCATCCATCTTCCTTATACTATCATTTATCTCTCATGCATCCATATTCCCTCTTTCACCTTTGATCTTGAGAAGGTTGAACATATCCATGAGCATCAAGTATCTTGACACTATTATCCTTTCCATTAGCTTATTCACTTGTTTCATCCATGATACCCTATCATGATCTTTCTAATCCCAAATATGCCTTGATTATTCCTAAGAAGCCTTGCCATAATCACAAACCATCACTTCATAGCCTCCACCAACCTTTTATCCTGATTACATCCACATCCTATCCAAAAGATCCTTTGGTCTTGATCGAAATGAAGGACATAAATTGCAAAATTTGTTTTCAAAAACTTCTTTACATGTACACTATTTTGGATGACGCACTTTTAGGATTGGGTCATTATCCTATTTTATTTCTAGCACTGCATCATTGGATTATGTTTCTTATCCAAAATATGCTTCACATTTATATATAATGTTGGGATTAATGGGAAGTAGTACTGAGAGGGGAGGGGTGAATCAGTACCTATAAAACTTTTAACACTTTTCACCTTTCATCTTTAGTAAACAATATTTATTGTATTACCGACCATTTTTTATCCTCTTTCTTATGCATGTAGTATTAATTCTTAAACTTAATTATATGCAATCATTCATAGAAACATTCATGAAAATAATAGACACATAACACAAGATATGATATCATAGAACACTCCTGTTAGGAAGTAAAAACTGCGGTGGGGATGGCACCCACAAAACTTCACTATCTTCAGAATGGAAGGGAGATGGTAAAGGCTTACAATTTATCACTTATGATGATCTACCCTAATAGGATTATTAAAGTGGAGACCTGTTAAGATCTTTTAAAAACACTAATGAAGTGTGCACTCGATTAAGAGATTTACAATAGGACTATTAAGTCCACCTTCCTTGAAAGGATTCCTTAAGTGTACTACACTTGTTAGAATGAGTACAATATGTTTGACCTAGCTGTATGCAATCTATAATTTCTAATCACAGATCCATTAAATCTCATAGAATATGAATATCACCTATAGTGATTGATTAATACCTTTTCCTGCTCGTCGATAGCCTGTGTTCTTGTTCTTGAAACTGAATTGATCATTTTCTTTCCTTCTGCATGAATTCTCTTATCTGATCCTTAGATGCTCTTAGTAGCTACAATCATCATTGAACAACATGTTCACAATAGATTGAGCATCTATTTTTACAAGTATTTGACCTATTCTAGAATCACACATTACAATGTTAACTCTTGATCCAAGGTATAGAACTTAACCTTGATCCTTTAGTTTGCATGTTTTAAAATAGTTAAACTGATTAAAACAATAATAATTACATTGCTTTCTCCAAACATAATGGATTTAAAACAAATCAAGAAGCTAAATATAAAACTTCAGTGATTTATCTAATGTGGAAAGTCAGATCCACTTTTTACGGGATGTAACTGACTGTCGGTTCTTGATCGTCGGGTTGAACTGAAAGTTTGTCATTGTTCCTTTATTGAACTAATTGTTGGGTTCCCTTCATCTATCAGGTTCCACTCTTTTTTGTTTGGTTAGCTTGTACTATTGGTTACTCGTCGGGTTTCTTTGTCCTTTTTATCATCAGGTAACACTTAATAGTGTTTGTTGGGATGCTTTGAAATTGGCAGTATCAGGTAACCTTGGCATCGGGTAGTGGTGTGCCCTATCTATCGGTGTAGCATAAACCGATGGTGTAGGTCATGTTTTTCCCTGCATATACTAATGGAAAAATATAATGTCTTCAATCTCCCCCTTTGACATTAGTATCAAAAACTTATATGTACATAATACTAAGGTGTTTAGTATGTACACCATGTATATATCCTTGTCATTATATGACTCCCCCTAACTGTATGCATCAGTATAGTATAAGTATATATGTACATGTATACTTGCCTCTTTACTATACATTACCTATTCTTTTCTCTTTCAAATGACTGACTATACAAATCATTTCCTCCTTTCATTTTCCCCTTTTACTGTTGACTGTACATATCATTTCCCCCTTTATTTGATACTCATGACAAAAATTTACAACTTATAAGTTGTCAAAAATGTGTAACTTACAATGTGTCAAGAATGTGTGAGTGGGTTTTCTTGATATCTTCAAGCATTTTCTCCCATTTTTCTTTGAGGAGTTTTATTTCCATATGCTCTAGCTCAATTCGGGCATGCATATCATAAATGTTGTCTAGGACAGACATTTCTGGGGTGGCAATCAGTTCTCTTGCCTCTATCATATGACTTTTTAGTAATGATAGTGTGGGTAAGAGTTGAGCTTGGAGCTCATTTACCTCATCTTTGAGCTTGGTTTCTGCAATATGTATGTCTTGTCTCAGCTTTCAAGCTTGCTTGAGCTACTCATTGTGCAATTTGATTGCCTCTTCACTGTTTGTGAGACTTTATGCACTTGTTTGAAGATCAGCATCTATCTGTGCTATCTTTTCGGTATACTCGTTGGTGAGTTGATCTAGCATGCATAACTTTTGTATCAAGGTTATAGCTTCTAAAATTATTGGGTCTACTGTGCTAACCAGTTCAGAAAGCTTTACCTTTTGCAATGCCACTTCTTGGCTTATCTTCACAGCTAACTTGAACTCATATTTATGTTCAAGTCTTTCTTCCATGGCCTTCTCAGCATCTATGTTCTGCGATGTTATTACATCTGTGAGAACCACTAATTGATCAAGCATTGGGGTTGTTTGATCAACATCTATGTCAGGTACAATTTTTTGAAGTATTCCTCGTGCAACTTCAAGTACCTTAGCCTCCTTGGTGGCTTTTCTCAACTTGTCCTGCATGGATTTCCTTTCATAAAGTCATGCATACTTTGTCAATTTAGTTGGATCCAATGTCCTAGGATCACGTACTATAATCTCAATGATTTCATCCATAGTAACTAGATTCTTATGCTTGTTCTTCTTCTTTCTTGAGATTTGTGTGGACGCAGATGTATGAACTACCATTGCTAGTTCATTTTTCTTCTCCAAGGTGCTCGATGAAGGCTTTGTAGATGATGCTTCTTATTTTTTCTTCTCGGGGTGCACCTGTTAGTTTGGTGAAGATGTCTCTCCATCAACCTTGGGTGCTTCTACATATTTCTCTTTTCTTTTCTTCTCCTACTCATTTGTTTTTGCTTCTTCACTATTTTCTTTCTACTTGTCCTCTTCTACTTTATGTGCTTCTTCTTTACTCTAATCTGTAGATTTGTCTTTCTAATCATTGGTTGCATCTTGTTCTATAGTTGTATCCTTTTGTTCATTTGTTGTGTCTTTTGTTTCTGCATCACCCTTGTCCTTGGGTATACTAGTATCTGCTGCATTAGTTTCTTCATTACCTTCTAGAAGATTTATGGCCTTTATTAGCACTGGAATATTATCTTAAGTGCTCACTTGTGTTGCATATAGTGTTGTGTCCTTCTCACCAGTTTGATCCTATTGAGCAGTGACATCTTTATCTTTTTGAATTTGATCGGTAGGGTCCAGACCTGTGATGTCTATAATTGAAGTGTCTGGCCATATTTCATCAGCAACATCCATGTCATTATTTCTTTGGGTCTCCAATGCTTGTTTCTTGATTTGAACCTTAAGTGATATAAATATAACATCATCATCCTTTTGTGGATCCTTATCAGAGTCATACTGAGTGATGTCTTGAATGTCAAGATCATCCATAACTTGGTCTAAGTCAATGGGCTCATTATTATCTACATTGTCCAAAGCAATGTGCTTAGGACTTGCCTTATCTTTCTCCTCCTCTACATGAGGTGTGTCGGTGAGAAGTAATTGATTCTCACAGCTTGTTGACTCTCTAGGTAGATCTATCAGTTGTCTCCATTTGGCCTCGATCATGTTATCCAACTCTATAAATTTATCTTCTAGCACTTTGTAAGCTCTTATCTTTGCTACAAATTTGCTTGAGTGCTTTTTCATTATATATTTGATTTCTTCCATCTTTGATTCGAGAGGCATAAGTGTGAAAAGTACCCTCTCCCTTGCTTCATTTTCGGTGTGTAGAGCATATGACCATTTTTGTGAAATTATGTTACCCAGCTCCTTGGGTATTTGGTCTATAAATTCTACTAGTACATATTTGAACTTGACCATTGCCCTGATTATTGCATCTTGTATCTTGTTTTGGTCCTTTGGCTTAAGTTTATCCTGTTAGGGTTTTTTCTTGCTAAACCTTCAACAGATGCTTGATTAACTCTATGAATCCCAATGTTTTAATATACTGACTCAAGTAAGAGAAAACACTAATTGATGGGGGTTTATGATAATATTTGGGGAAACTATTATCACCTCCTTCTTTTTAGGTTCCACAACACCTAGGAAGGTATTACCTATATATGAATGTTGTCTCACAGTATTAGTAAATGTGGATACTAATTTTCTGCTTGTTTATTGTATTATCTTATGAATTACTCGGCATAAAACTGAAAACAACTTAACACAGAGTTTAACCATGAAAACTATTGAAAGGATAACAAAAAATAGTATTGTTTTAAGGATATTCATCCTTCTTCCTTTTTATATTAGGAGGGGTAACCTAATGATCCTATCTTTAAAGAATTAGTAAACTAAACTCTATCCAATGAATACAATTACTTGAATGGAATTATATGTTTTGTATTGTGTATGATTAAGTAAATTGAAATTATTGGATTATGAACCAATTACTGCAAATAAGAACCAGTGCCTAATCCTTGGGCTATGAGTCAATATCTTATAAAAATCCACAGTGAGGTGATCAATATAACACTTTCAATAAAGATAGAATACCTCGTAGACTATCCTCTTCCTACAATTTTATCATCCAATCCTTAAATTTATGTTATGTTCCCTGGGTTACTTGAAACCTTTTAATCCTTCCATGAAGGAACTTACAAGTAAGTGCATAACCACCTTGTGGTTAGTATGCTTAAATTCCTTACAGATAAACATACAAGAACAATATAAAAAAATGCAAAGAGAAATTCAGATGTAGAAAAGAGTTTGTAAGATAATTATATTAATATCTCAAAAGATTCAATTACATTCAGATAGACAAATAGTACAAAGGTTCAGACAAAAATTTTAATCTGCCTTGTAATTCAATTAAATCTTCCAACTCTCTCTAAAAGGTTACCAAATACATATATATAGGTCTCAAATCATCCTGGAATCCTTAAGAGAAGGATGCAACAAGCTTTGGATGATTTGAGAAACCTAACCCTAAATACAGATAAAACAAAAGACAAGAATAGTCCAAGTAGTGGAAGGACAAAAATAGAGAATGAAATCTGATATGCTCCTTTGTCTTTATTTGAAATTTGGTGCCTTTGTCTATTTATGTTCAGGATAGCATCTGATGTTTATAATGAGACCAAGTGACCACCAATATAGGCTAACCTACACTTGTCTTTTGTGATTGCTAACCTTCCTATGCTCATAGAGCAGGTGCCATGTGTCTATCTACTCTTCATCAATAATGTCAATCTCTATTGCAGCAGCCTTCTTCTTTTTTCTTTTTTTCATTGAATCCCATGTTGCTACATCATCCTTGGTAGGCCAGTTAAAGCTTTGAATGTTTTGCAATTATTCTTTCTGTCTATCCCACCTAGCATCCATTATAATCTTGACGTCTGATAAAAATTTATTGATGTCGGTCTCAGCCTTAATGGCTTCATCTAGAATTTTATTGTATCTGTCCATGTCTAACTCTGCATCAGTAATAAATGCCTCTTTAGTAGGAAGCATGCTATCAAACTCTTCCCTCCAGACCACCAAGACCTTGATCTGATTGTCTTCTCCCTTGATTGGAGGAATGAATCTATTGAACTCTTCTCCAAATAGGCTCAACCTAGCCTCAATCTAATTCAGTTTACCTTTGAAAAAAGGTAAAGTTACATTTATCTTTTCTATCTCTTCACCAACCTCAATAACTATTTTTGGTAAATCACTTCTGTGTGGTTGTAGAGAAGCTAGCCTTTCAAAAATTTGTATTCTACTAGACCAATTAGAAAAATAGGGATTCAAAATATTAAAGAAATTAATCCTTGGCATGCAGAGTAGGCAGTTTATTATATGCATTTAAAACTAAATCAGTTTTATCCTTCAGGATAACAATGCTATGCTGAAATATACTCATTAATACACTTAAAACAATCTTATTGTGCTCACTGAACATCTCCTCTGTTTCTGCATTGTCCCCTGTTGACTCTGTCTAGACCTCTGCATTTATTCTTTCTTTGGGTGAGGCAGGGATAACTTCTGGATTTTCCATTAATTGCTGAGTTAAATCCCTAATTGTATTCTCCTGAGCATGTATCTTAATGTAGCACATTTTCCTATCTTTGGCTATAGCACTAGCCTCATTTATCAAAGTATCACATCTCTAGAAAAATATTTCATTTTATCTTCATTCAATTGTGCCCAATGGGTTAAGATTTGAGAAATCTCCATGTCATTAGTGTTATGGACTATCCACACCATTTGATTACCTACCATGCTCTCTTGAAAGTTCAGTAGATCTGGTTTCTGATCTTTAGGTGCTAAGCTCCACATTGCCACTGCTTGGGACTTCGAATTATATCCAAATTCCTTAATCATTTCACCCACTTGCTCTTTAGATGTTAGCTTTAAATCTAGCTGCCTTCTGATCTGATCAATTATGAAAGAAGAGGAAAGATTCCAACCCTCAGAAAGAAACATACCACTTTATTTTACCAATTTCCTGGCCTCCTCAAGAGTTATATCCTCATATTTAGGATCATAGTTTTGTATGGTTAGGAGGGCATCATTAGTTACTGGTTCTCCTGCTTCCAATATGAGTTGTTCACTCACCACCTTTTGCTTATTCCACCTAAGGAAATCTTTGAACTCCTAGGTTTTGATGAAATTGTCATCATCAAGGAACTTTTGCTGGTGAATTAGCCTCTCATCTATACCAGTTAAAAGAGGTAACTCAATATCCTCTTCAACTTCCAGCTGCAATTTCTTTCCTTTTCTAACTTCTTTCCTTAACTGGTGATCATAAGGTCTGTTACCAGGAATAAGGGCACTCACTCTATCTTTCTTCTTTTATTTTCCTACATAGGTTAAAGCATGTGAAGATTCACTAATATCAAGCTTTTGCTGCAAGATTCATCAGTAGTCTCATGCTCTGGGACCTCTGTTAGGTCAACAACATATTCATGTCCTTCTGCTGCAATCTTTAATGGTACAGCTTGGTATTCTGGGTAAGCTCTAGGAGAAGGACAGCCTTGATCACTATCATCATCATACTCTGACTCTGAATTTTCTCTGTGGCCCTTTTCTGGTACCACTAGTGCTTCTTCCAGCTGATTGCACAAAAGTGTGTGATTTTCAATCATTGCATCTATCCTCTTGAGATAAGGCAAATTAGGGTAGAACCCTCCAAAACTCATCCCCTTTCTTTTGACCTACCTTTCCAAGTCCATAAGTTCTAGGATCTTGTCTACTTTTCTCATTACTTTATCTTCTTCTAAAATGTTTCTTATAGAATCCTCCTCCATATCCTCTTCATGTACATAGTTATATGGTATGGTAGGAGTTAACAACTTCTTGGCTCCTACAATGAATCCTTCAATATCATTGTATCTACACAAGGCTACACTCATCTTGTAATGACTTATCCAATTATTTTTTGGATCTATGGCTTTCTTGCCAATTTTAAACTGATATACTTTGAACTATCTGGGGGTAAATGTCCCCTTTCTATGTGGTGCCAAGTGTTCTTTCTCTATCAACATTAGCTACCAGATGAGTTCCATTGTAGCTATCCTAGTTGGAACATGATATGGAAGAATGTGAGGAGGATGTGATAATCCATATACTCTTATCATATTAAAGTTGTTTCCCAGGTAGAAATCACCCCAATTATGATCACCAGGCCATTTATCAACATACTCACATGGCCTTAGAAGATGCAAAACTTTTGCAGGCAATCTAGTCTTGTTCACTCCTAGGCTTTGCATTATTGGGTATACAATCCAATTCTCGAGCAGTGTAGTTCCACACTCTGATCTAGAATTGAATGAGTTTGGGCTGATTGAAGTGGAACCTTTGTGGGTTCAAATTCTATATATCCATTATGGGGTGATTGAAATAAAGCAGTAAATGCATCAAAATAGAATAGTGCAGAAACTTAGGCTCCTTGTCCCTTTTCTTAATAGCAACAAAACCCTCATGCATCCTATCAATGATATACTGGATGTAATTGTAACTAGTGCTTGTATATACATCCTTTATATCCAAGGTAATCATCAAAATACTCGCATTTATCCTTTTTGCACCTCCATCCCTCCCTAGCACTCTACATAATGCATAGGAAATATATTTCATGTAGTGGTTCATATCTTTGTAAAATAAGGTGCCAATCCTGGTAGAGGGGCAATATAATTTCTTGTTTCCTTTGGCATGTGTCTCTTCATCATATTTCTAATGACTCCAGATTGCCTTTCATACCTCTCTTCTTGTTTTTTGAGGTTAATTTCAGTTGATGTTTGGTAATAGAGGTTAAATGCTTGCATAAATGAATTTCTACTCAGAGCAAGTAACACAGTCCTATCATTTTACTTAATTGTTTTGCTAAGTTCATCATAGTTGTTTGCTAGGGCTAAAATAAAATCGGCATCTACAAACACATCAGGAACTAACAATCTAGTTAGTCCACATGTCCAAGGGTTTGACATAGGCACAGCTTTATCACAATTTTTATAGAAATAATTAAACAGAGAATAACCTGATGTTCCTGGTGTCTTCACATCTTTGATGTTGACCAACTCATCAATCAGGATATCAACATTTGCTTTCTTATTTTGTTTAGAACCTGGCAATAACTTTAGGAACCCATCTGAATAATTTCTTTTTCCCTTCGCATCATCATCTACATCATCATTCCTTCCACTTGAGGAGGCCACACTCTATGCTTGACTCATCTTGTTCTGTTATGTTCTCAATTCTTGATACTGATATTGAAACAAATCTATCACAGCAAACCCTTACTCTGAACTGAAATGTATTGAAAATAATTCAATAGCACTAAAAATCACACCAATTACCTTGAGTTCTATAGCAAACTTTACTCAAATCACTCTTTACATAGGAAATTGTTCTCCCTCTTTCTCAAACACAGAAAAATTGGCAAATTCTCCGCTCTGAAATTCTGAATGCAAGGTAAGTGAAAATAAAGCAATGATATCATCTATTTATGGTAAAATGATCAAGATACACAACTCATTATTGAAAAAATATTCTGCCTTCAATTTTACACACTGTGCCATTAATATTGATTTCTAGCTGTAGCCTCTGATTATGGCAGGAAATCTGATTCGAATGAATGACAAATTCATAAAAAATCTTATTAAAATCGATCAAAGGTTACAAACTGACGTGATTGGCTCTTTTCAGAAACCTTTCCACCTTGTCATAATTGTTCTGCATTCTTATTGGCTAGTGACTTTTCAACCATAACATGTCAGCATCAGCTTTAACTCTTTTTCACTGTGTTCTTCATTTTCCTTATCTGGCAACCTAGCGACCATGCTTTGTCTCCATGTCGCTTATCATTTCTTTTAACTATAATTTATTTTGGAGATATGGTGACAACATGTATTACTTTATCTTAGCTTAACCTTAGTTAGCTCCTAGCGATCACATGACTGAAGAAATCCAAGTCGCTAAAAGAAATTCCTAACTCTGAGTTTATCATGTGACACCCCATCCACCATAGATTTATGTTAAATTGGGTGTTTATTGCTAAGTCTCCAAATCATATTTATGCTTTATGAGACTTCATGACTTAAGCCTATGTCACCTAATCGCTAGATGTTTATAACTTAACTATTTTATACTGGAGACTTAGCGACTTAAGCATATGATATCTTTACTTTATCAACTTAATTCATTCTGGAAACCTAGTGACTATAGTGTAATGTAACATTTTAATTCCTTCTATCTCAAAGTCGCTTAATGAAATCACCCTTAATCTTTTTATCTGGAGACTTCCTAACTGTTGGAAATATTCAGGACTAACAGAGTTACTGAGAGGGGAGGGGTGAATCAGTAACACTTAAAAATTTAAAACATTTCTGCACTTTTATATTCTTTAGCCATTCATTCATCTAATCTACTGCAAGCATGAAAATGTAATCATTCATAACACATAACACAAAGATTGGTAAC
>MU226866.1:725187-736306 GCA_018584345.1 Thuja plicata
TGGTTGAGATAGGTTAGGTTGGGGTTTAGGAGAATATTAATTAAATGAATTAAACTTATTTAATTCATTCAAAAATAGGAATTTAATTATTTAAACAATTTAATTACTTTTTAATAATTAGGGGACTTATAGCCATTTTAATTAAATTAAATAGGCTAGGGGAATGGGTTATTTTGCAAGTGGGTAATTGATTTAGGGATTTATTTAATTCCTTTATAATTAAATACTATAGCCATATTTGATTTTGATATGATTTAAATGGTTTGAATTGATTTGAATTGTATGGCTATAATAGTTAATATAAATTAGTGATAAAAATCACCTAGGACATTAAATTGATTTGAAGAATTAGGCCAAGCAGTAATAGGGACGTTTGGACATAATCGAGAGTATGATCACACTTAGGGCAAATAGGGTCCATAGTTAGAACAGACCAAATTCAGGTGGTTACATTTACCCCCCTTTGAATTGATGTGCGAGCAACGCATTGATTCAAAGAAAAAAAATTTATTTTGACTTCAGAAAGATTGAGAATCTCGTTCTTGGTTGTCGAACAAAATGTTGATGAGATCAGTCTTGCACTTGATCAAACCAAACTGATAAAATTGATTTTGAACTTGGTTGTCATTCAAAGATCAATAAAAGGTTTTAAAGATAACGATTCTGAACTTGGTTGTCGTCCAAAAATTGATAATACTGATTCTAAACTTGGTTGTCATCCAAAAAGTCAGTATGAAGTTGCCAGGAGCTTTTAATAAAAATCTTCTAAAATGAGGAAACATAAGATATCCAGCTCATGAGAACCAAAGTTTTTTATCCAACAGTTCTGACTTTAGTCAAGGAAACTGTTATGCCCCTAGTTTGTTTGATAATGAAGTCATTTTGATGCTATTTTGAGCAAAAAATTAATTGATGATAGTGTGATCATGCCCCCTTGGGAATGAAATCAAAGGAAAAGAATGAAATCTCTCAGTTGAAAGAATGTATCACTTGCAGGAAGTGGTTAGGACAAGAAAGAATGGAGTAGAAGAAGTGGAAAAGAAGGTGTGTTTAAAAATAAATGCACGATTACCAAGTTAATTACGTAAAAATGTGAGTGATAAGACTGATAAAATGATGTTAGGCCAAGATGTATGATAAAATGTGCAGTATTGACCGATGTTTGGAACAAATGAAGCAAATCTGTAATTTTCAAAATTATCGCAAAAATGGCACTGTCCTGCTGAAAACATCTTAGGCACCTTCCATTGGGTTTCCGATTGATCAGAAAGAGAACAAAAATTAAGTTGTAGTTGTCTGGGAGGAGTTTTGAAACTCCTAAATGTCTCAAAAGACCCATATAAGCCTCCAAAATTACCATTTCACTATTCATTTTCACTTTCCTCCATAGTAAATCAGAAAGCTCTGCAGAGAAGATGGCAGTCCCTATGAGGAAGCACCATTTTGAGATGAGCCATCGACATCAACGTCCAGCCGACTACCCACCACTGGTAAGTGCTCAATAAACTACCTTGTGAATTTTGCAAATTTCAAATTCATGCATTTTTGTAGTAGTTATAGCCCTTACAATTTGGAATCGCATCCGGGATTTTGAATCGCAACTTGTGAATCCCGTGTCGCATCCGGTTTTTCCCAGATCACATCTAGTTTTTCTGGATTCCTGCGTTGCATCTGGTATTTCCCAGATCGCATCCACTTCTATTGTTTTTGCTATGTTTCTAAGGGAAATCCATCAGTGTTTCACACCCGAAGTGCTTAGGGTCGCACCCCACATTTAGGATCACATCCCATATTTTGGAGATCGCATCCTGTAAACGCAGTCGCATCCTATATGTCCAGGATCACATCTGGTAGAATGGATTGCATCCTTCTAATTTAGAATTGTATCTGGTCAAAAGACTTAGAATTTCAATTTGTTTGATCCATTTGTGTCCTACAAACTTGGAATTGCTTAGCTGATTAGGAGTCTACCCCTGTGTTTGTAGATAGGATACTGATGTATTATAATTTTTGTCTGGAACAGGCCTAGTTTGAGGTAGTCGCATTTCCTGGCACTTACCCTATGTGCATACTTGCATTTTCGGGACAATTGTCAAATGATGAGCAGACAACTGTGATCCGATGTGGATTATGTTCCTTGATAGGTTTACCCGAGATCGGGGTAAACCGTGGGTTGTTGACTGCTCTTGCCGAGAGATGGCACTCAGAGAACAACACCTTCCATTTACTGACTAGAGAGATCATCGTGACTTCGAAGGATGTCTGGAGGATACTACATGTGTCGATGATCAGACAGGAGGTATTCTTTGAATCGAGAGCTGGTGTGGCTATTGGTGCTGCATGCAGATTTTTCCAGGATGATACCATCGACCAGAGATATCTGTCATGGGACTACATGGTTGATCATTACAATCAATTATCTATTTATTTAGTAGGTCTAGTAGGTGGCATCCTCATGCAAAATAGGGACCAGCATGGATTTATGGTCAGTTGGGTGAGTATGATAAAGTAGATGGTCGTCCACCATTGTCGATTTGCTTGGGGTAGCTGTATCTTAGCTCACATGTATAGAGAGCTACATGAGATAGTATACCATTATACCCATAGCATGACTATGGGTATCCTTATTCTTCAGATCTGGGCCTGGGAGCACATCCCCATTACATGGCCGATTGTAGATAGACAGCGAGCACCTGAGCAGCCTTACATATACATGTATGCAGGCCTTCTTCAGCAGCCCCATCTGGGAAAGATTGAGTACTGGCACCATTTATTTGATGATATGATAGAGGTCATTTGGCGACCATACTTAGATTGCAAGGTGTGGACCTCAGATGCCCGGCAAGTGCCTTACTTGTGCCAGATCCAATATCTTATTGGCAGGACCAGGTATGTTATAGAGTGGTTCGTCATTACCAGAGTGTTGAGGTAGTATGGTCGACGACAGGGTAGGACAGAGGATATTACTATATAAACCTAGACTAGAGATGAGACACCATTATGGGGTGCACAGCTGACATATGATACAACCCACCAGGAGATCTGGGACATGGTGGCAGTAGACTAAGATCTTCGGCCTAATGTAGAGGATGCAGGTGTGTTAGATGGTTACGCTGATGAGAGGCTTCAATACCCCTTCCCTCGATTTACTATTCCTGAGGAGATCATTCCTCGCATAGAGGAGCCTTTAGATTATGATCTTGATGACCAACCAGCCAGGGGTAGGGGAGGTGCACAAAGAGATAGGGCTCCCGGTAGACATGGAGGCCATGATGGTGGTAGGGATGGTAGAGATGGTAGGTACCCTCCTCCTTATGATGGGCATGATGGAGATGATAGGGGTGGTGGCGGTGAGATAGTGGATATAGGTGTAGCCAGTGACAGTGGAGAGGGTCAGCATACCTGATTTAGATTTGTAGCTCCTCGGAGAGATCCTGGTTTATTCCTTACTAGGGACCAGCAGAGACAGAGACGGTAGGGATTATAGGATAGAGGATAGGGCAGGTCCCAGGAGCAGGATGCAAGTGGAGATGGAGATCCTCTATCCAGGTGTGAGCAGGAGAGGGAGCAGCTCCGAGCCAAGATTATAACATTGGAGGCTAGAGTGACTACTGTTGATGCCTTACTAGAAGATAGGGATATATAGCTAGAGCGGCTGAGAGCAGAGAGAGATGCACAGGCCTAGACAGCGGTCCATCAGGGACAGAGGGCTACATATTATTATGGCCTATATCATATGGTAGTTCCAGAGGGTCAGAGAGCACCTTCATTCTCTCAAGTGACTCAGTAGTCAGAGGAGGCCATGTCTCCTCCAGTAGCTCCTTTTGTACCACCTCCTCCTCCTCCTCCTGACTAGGGAGAGAGGGCGGGACACAGTTAACATTTTGTATCATTTTTATGACATGTATATTTTTGAGATCATATTTTTATATCTGGATCCTGTTGAGATCCCCTCTTTTGTATATCTGGATCCTTTTGAGATCCATTTTTGTAGATGATATTCATACATGTATATCTGATTCATTTTGGCTCACCGATACACTGATACTCTTTATGCATATTGTTCCATATTTCATCTGTACCATGTTATGATGATATATATCTGATGCAGCTTCTTGATTCTGACATATTTCATGAGTTCTTTTTGCTTTCATAGAGGTGGTAAATGTATCTTTTCACATGTGATGATATCTTGGTCTCTTGATGAATTAGTTTTTAGATGATAACATCATTTTATGATTGGATGTGATGAGTTATTATTGATATAAATATGGTTTAAATGATACTCGTGTGAAAATGCAAATGTATGTTTCTTTTGATTTTTTGGTTATGCCAAATAGATGTATGGATGTACTTAGTAAAAATGCAATACATGGATGCTTTATTTTTGTATTTTCCTATTTCTTTCCTTTTCAATGAATGCAAAATGTATGTTATGGATGTGCAATGATATTTGATATCAGTAATATGGATGATGTAATTAACTTGATTTAAAGGAAGATAGAAATCATTTTTGAGCACAAAATTCCTTATGTTGTTAGTCCTGTTATAAATGCACCATGCAATATCTAAATGTAACTATATGCAGCTCTTAGGACTTGTCACTGATTAGAAAATATTGCAACATTTTTATCATCGTTAGGCACTTTTGAAATGGATACCATCAGATAGTACAACCATCACTAATACCCACTGATATTATGAAAGTATGAATACTATGTTTTATTTTGAAATGTCGGAAATAGACTTACGCATCAAGGCATAGAAGCCAGGAAACAAAATAATCACCTTCCTTTTAATATACCAGATTCTGATTAAGGAAATATATTGGACCCGTAATGACCTTGAAAATTCATATCCATGGGTCCATTATGATTCGTATACCTTAGTGAGAATCTGGATCAGAAAATAGACAAGGAAATTGTTCCAACCTCACCGTAGTTTACACATAACAAAGATCGAGATATATGCGACTATCCACCCATAGTGGTAGCTCTTACCATAAACATCCAAGTTAGGTGAAATTTATAGGATCATTTGGAACAATCACCATACATAGAAAATCAAAAAAACATTGTCCCCTATCCTTGTGACTCTTTGTCTTTGCGCAGACGTCATTGAGTAACTAAGAAGACATAATAAATCATCAATTGAGAATGAATAAAAATTTATAATTACTTAGATGCCCCTAGTTGAAAACATCATCAGGACATAAAAGAATCATAATCAAACCAATATCAAACTATGTGTTTAAGTAGTACTTGTTCATTCATAGGTCAAAACACAATAAAGATTCATCAATCAGAAAATTGTAATACAACCAATATGGTGTTCCATGTCTGTGCATTGGTAGGATAATCCATTCATGTTTGTGATCCAATATATCCTTGTAGGACCTTTGTTAATGTAAATTTCATGTCCAATGTTTTGAAAAGACACCCTTGTTTTAAAAAGTGACAGTGTTTTCGCATGCATCAAGAAACATTGTGTTTGTGAGGCAAACCATCCTAGAGAAACCTAGCAAATGTAACTGACTATGCCAGAAAAGATGCCCCCAGTGTAGAATGACTTATTCCTAAGACGTAAAGATATACAAATCCCAAGCGAGGATAAGATAGTCATGTAGGAAGATGAAGTCAGCATACGAGCACAGGCAAAATTATGAAGGCCTAGTATTAGTAGTGCATTGATAGATGGAGCGCAGAACACAAGTGACGCTGGATTGCCAGGTTTTCACCACTTGGCAAGATCTTTTCTTTCTTTTTGCTACCAAGATGCCTATTGTACCATGTGCTCATCAAGGCACTTTTCTTTTTTTCAATTTTTTTTCAATTTTTTCTTTTTTGAATGTTTTTGTAGTATCAAGGCGCCTGTTTACCAGGTTTTCACCAAGGATACCCCTTTTGCAGGATCTTTTCCACTATTTGTGGAATTCTTCAGGATCAATTTTCTAAATGTTTTTGGTGTTTTTCAAGAACTATTTGTGGTACAGGATCTGCTAGCCGAATATTAAGCGTAGAACCGCTTCAAATGTATAGTGTTGATAGGATCTGAAAGAGCATCTCCCTCAGGTGTAGCTAACTGATAAGATCCAGTCCCAAAGGTAGCAGTGATAACATAAGGTCCCAGCTAGTTAGGTTCAAACTTTCCTTTCTGCTCCCTGTTAGGCTGATTCTTAGGATTTTCCTTGAGGATGAGATCTCCTACTTCAAATTTGCGTGGTTTGACCTTTTTATTGTAGCCTTTGGACATACACGCTTGATACACTTTGAGGTGATAAAACGCTTGTTGTCAGTGCTCATCTAGTAGGTCCAGAGAATTTACCTGATCAATGCGGTACTGCTCATTAGTAACCAGTCCTTGTAAAGATATTTGCAAACATGGGATTTCAACTTCAATGGGTAGCACTGCTTCAGCGCCATAGACTAGAGAAAATGGCATGGCTCCAGTTGGTGTTCTTATGCTTGTTCTACAGGCCCATAGTGTTGGATTCAGTTGTAGATGCCAGTCTCTGCCAGACTTGCTTACAGTTTTGTGTAGAATTTTGAGTATATTCTTGTTTGATGCCTCAGCCTATCCATTACCTTGAGGGTAATAGATTGAGGAGCAATGTTGAGTAATATGGAATTGTTCACAAAGGTCATTAATGTCTTGATTTTTAAATTGACCCCCAGTGTCTGTTACAATTAAAGAGGGTATCCCATATCTACAAATAATGTAGTTTAGAATGAACATAGCCACCTATTTTCTAGTGGCTTTGATTAGCGGCATGGATTCGAACCACTTTGTGAAATACTCAGTGGTCGTAATGATAAACTTGAGTCCATTTGAAGAGTTGGGATATATTTTTCCAACCAAGTCAAAGGCCCATTGCTGAAATGGCCAATGTGTTATGAAAGGTATGAGTTCTCTAGTAGGAGCATGGATAAGGTTTCCATGTGTCTGGCATGTAAGACATGATTTTGAAAACTGAATAGCATCTCTCTCCATCATAGGCTAGTAATAGCCTACTCTGAGTAGTTTCTTGTCTAATGAAAATTCATTCAAGTGTGATCCACATACACCTTCGTGGACATCTTTTAATGCTAGATCAGACTCTTCAAGTTCTAAACATCGAAGAAGTGTACCATTGAGACTGCGTTGATATAGGTTGTTAGTTATGAGGACATAACACGATGTTGTCCTATTCAGGGATCTTTTCTCATTTTTGGATAAATTGGCGGGAATGGTTTGGTCAGAAAGGTAATCAATCATACTGGAATACCGAGATTGATCTGGGGTATTCAAGGTACATATTACCTGGTATTCAGGGGTGTCAAAGGTAGGATAGGATATTTCTTCCACCAAGAATTCATAGCGGAATTGATGCTCCTCCAATTGTAGCATGGATGCCAAGGTAGCCATAGCATCTATAGCTTTGTTCTCTGATCTTGGTATCTGTTGGAAGGTGACAAAGACAAAGTATTTCTTCATATCATCAACTAGTTGCTTGTAGCGCATCAACTTTTCATCTTTTTTTTGATACTCTACATTAACTTGATTGATAATTAGTTGGAAATCACCATACACGTGTAACTCTATGATCTTCCATTCCATAGCTAGCTTGAGGCCATTGACCAATGCTTCATACTCTAAGATATTGTTGGTACATGGAAACATTAATTTGTAAGATTTGGGAATCTTGTATCCTTGTGGAGTTATGAAGAGGACCCCTGCCCAGACCCTCGTTGAGTGAATGAACCGTCAAAATACATCTTCCAGGGATGTTCAGTGAGATTCATGATTGTTTCATCAGGGAATTCAATTAGTAAAGGTTCATCATTGATCTAAAAGTACCTGTCCTTTGATAGCTCTCCATTCTACATATTCAATGTCAAACTCACTTAGAATTAGGATCCATTTTACCAAACGTCTTGTTAATGTTGTTCTGCTCAAAAGATACTTTAGAGGATCGATCTTAGCAATGAGATTCACTGTATGGGAGAGCATGTAGTGTCTTAATTTTTGTGATGCAAAGACGACTGCTAAGGATGCTTTTTCAATAATGCTATAATTGAGCTCATAAGTGACTAGTGTTCTACTAATGTAGTAGATAGCTTGTTCTTTCTTTGTTTCATCTTCTTGTGCCAACAATACTCCTAGGGATGTAGTTGTAGCTGAAATGTATAGGAGTAAGGGTTTTCCATGAATAGGTGCCATAAGAATAGGTGGAGCAGCTAGGTACCCCTTCAATTCTCTGAAGTTTGCTTCACAGTGTTTATCCCATTTGAAGGTAACCCCTTTATGTAGTAGTTTAGTAAAGGGTTGTGCCCTATCTGCAAGTTGGGACATGAATCTCCTGATAGACTAAAGTTTCCCTTGTAGCATCCTCATTTGACTGATGTTACTTGGAGGAGCCATTTCTAGAATATCCTTTACCTTTGCAGGATCTACCTTGATTCCCTTTGTGGATACTATGAATCCTAGGAGCTTCCCTGATTGGACCCCAAAGGCACATTTCTTCGGGTTGAGCCTAAGTTGGAACTGTTCCATTTGATCCAATATCTTTCTTAGATCAGCAATGTGAGTACCACTCTCCTTAGATTTAGCCAATGTGTCATCTACATAGTCCTCCATGTTCTTGTGCATCATGTCATGGAATATTGTTGTCATAGCTCTTTGATATGTTTCACTGGCATTCTTTAACCTAAAAGGCATGACATTCTAGCAAAAGGTGCCCCATGCACATGTGAATGCAGTTTTCTCTTGATCCTTAGGGGTGATCTTGATTTGATTATAGCCCGAGAATCCATCCATTAATGAATACATCTGAAAGCCTGTTGTAAGATCTATGATCATGTCAATGTTTGGTAGAGGAAAGTCATCTTTTAGACATGCTTTGTTTAGGTCTCTGAAGTCCGTACAGATCCTGATAGATTTATCAGATTTAGAAATGGGGATCACATTGGAGATCCACCCTGCATAGGCAATGACTCAAATAAATCCAGCTTTCAACAACTTTTCTAGCTCTGCTTTTACCAATAATGCAACATGAGGATGCATTTTTCTAAGTTTTTGTTTTACGAGCTTGATCCCAGTAGCTATAAATAAGTGGTGCATGATGAGGTTAGGATCTAGCCCTGCATATCTATATAATACCATGCAAAGTTAATCTTCTTCTCTTTCAAGAACTTTGTGATCTGTACCTTCTCTTCTTCTGATAAAGATTGTGCCAGGTGAACTATTTGAGGATTGTCAATAGTGTCCAAGTTTACTGGCTGTGTTGGTTCAATCAATACTGAAGATCTTTCCTGAAAGTGTTCTGGGAGGATATCAAGAGTCTCATCCTTTAGCACCTTGGAATGGTTTTTTACATTGGATATGTCTTTTTTCTTTACTATTTTGGGATCTGATACTGCCATAGAGTGGTTTTCACCATCAGTCCACTTTTTCTTTTTCTTTTTTAGTTTGTGACTAAGAAAATTGATATCCTCCTATGATATGTTCTCGCTCCTTGCATTGGTGGAAGAAGGGTAAGGTTCACAAGCATTGAGATAACAAGCTAGGGAGTGGTCATTGGAAAATTTGAGGATAGGAGTAGGATTTTTTTCAGTCCAATCAATCAGGTCAGGAAATACCAATGTTAGGGAGTCATCTTCTGGGAAGGATAGCATCGTGTTAGAATCAAGACCATTAACCAACATGACATGATCTGTTAGGTTAATTTCTTCAATATTTAGATCAATAAGAGTAAGATTGTCATTAAAAGGGTCATTGTTAGTCATATGTGGATCGAACTCTAGCGACTCGTCAATAGAAATATCATCATCATTTCTCTATAAATGGAGGTTTCATGCTTGTGGCCTATGAAATTCTTCCAGACTTATGTATTCACCTGTGTCTTCATCAATGATCAGGGGAAGGAACTCTTCTTCTACCTCAGGAGGATCAGTATCATTGAGAGGAGTGTTAGATCATTTGCTAGGAGCTGAGGGAGCTGCAAACATGTGAATTGTATCTATTCCAATATCTTTAGAGGCAATAGATAGCTGATCCCATTCATAGTCATGAGAGTCCATGACATCATCATTAGATTTGTTTAAGTATTCAGAAATGGTTATTAGATGTACTTGATTAGCTTCTTGTAGATCAAAGTGTTGTAGATCAAGGACATGTGAAATTGTGACCAATTGCCCCCAGTTAGGATGTAAATTCTGTGGCCGGGGTATCTCTTGAGTGATTTTTGCTATGGTGTCTCCTACCTCTTGAATGGGAGGTTGTGCTAGCAAAGGAGTGTGAAGATCCTGTGGTACCTCAAAGCTAGGTACTTAGCATTCTCCTTGATATGAAGGATTCTCTGTACCAACATGTAATAATCTTTCATAAGGCCATGGTTCTAGTACTATCTCATCTATTTTGTCACTCCCTTTATTAGAGGTTGGGTTGTCTTTTGAAGTAGGTTTGTCAGATTGGGTATTAAAACCAAGTCATATTTTATCTCTGCTATTCTGGAACTCCATTGGTATAGGTTCAATAAGCCCTTGTCCTGTGTCATTTAGAGGTCCCTTTCCTTTGTAACCCATTTGTGTGAGGAAATCATATCCCTTTCCATACTATTCTGGGGATATCTTTACATGTTTGACCTCAGATTTGACTGGTTCTCCTTTGTAAAGCCAGCCCAAGACTGCATGTTCTTCTATGTTATCTAAAGAAGATGTGGATTCCTTTACCATGCCAGTTGCTTTGTGTATTTCTGGCTCTTTGATGTTGAAGCTGTGAATGTCGATGAAGGTTTTCTGTAGGATCTCAGTGACACCAGAAGTTTTTTTAGTGAGGGATTCAGGCCCATCTTGTACTATCCCATACCTTTCTCTTCAAGTTTCAAGGTTTTGCTAAAATTCTTCATAACCATGTCCTTGGTAGTTTCAAGAGAAACTGCGTCCATAGCCTCTTTGTTGTGTGGGATCATGCTACCTACTTTGGTATTGTTGCAAGTGTAGTTAGCATCTACAAGAATCATCACTTCCACCCCATTATGTGGGAATTTTATGCATTGGTGGTAAGTGGATGGTACAGCTTGCATTTTGTGAATCCATGGTCTCCCTAGTAGGATATTGTAGGCCAATGGTAAATCCAGAAC
>MU226866.1:736356-757921 GCA_018584345.1 Thuja plicata
CTTCCACCCCATTATGTGGGAATTTTATGCATTGGTGGTAAGTGGATGGTACAGCTTGCATTTTGTGAATCCATGGTCTCCCTAGTAGGATATTGTAGGCCAATGGTAAATCCAGAACTTGACATATTACATTCCTCTCAATTGGTTCGACTCTGATAGGTAGAGCAATAAGACCTCTAGAGGATCTTTCTTCCTCATCATAAGCTTTGATGGTTATCTTGTTTCGAGTGTCAATTGTTTGTTCTAAGAGACCTAGTCTCCTGATTAGATCCAGTGTACACATATTCAATCCACCTCCATCTATCAATACGTGTCTAACACAGGATTTATGAATAAGGACTTCGATATGGAGGGGTTGATTGTGTGGATGGGTCAATGACTTGTCATCCTCTTCAGAAAAGGAGAGGTAGTGTGGTGCTAAGATGTGATTGACCATCGCTTGAAACTTGTCTATATCAATATCTTTTGGAACATTAGCAACATGTAGGGCTTGTTCTAGGATTTCCCTATGTACCGTGGATATCTTGAGCAATTCAAAAATAGAAATTTTGGCAGAGGTTCGTTGCAATTGGTCTACCAAGTCATATTTTTCTCTGGGGATAGTGACCATGTGTCTTGCTACTGGTTTAGGAATAGTTACAATAGGAACCTTGGATGTTGACATTGTTGTCAGTTTTGGAGGTCTTTTGATTGTAACATGTGTTTGGCTCCCTGTTACAGCATTTGAGTGGGATGAGACACCTTTAATTGTGACCACGTTAATGGATTCAATTTTAATGTCAAGCATATTAATCACATTGTCATTTTTGGAATAGGTGTAGTTGACCTCATTACCCTTCCCTCTGGATGTCTTTCCTTGATTGTAATTAGGAAAGGGTTTGTTGAATGTTGTATAATCCTCATTGGTAGTATGTCCATCTACTTTGATCTTACCTCCTTTGATGAGGTCTTGGATGACATGCTTAAGCTTGAGGAAATTATTAGTTTTGTGTCCCTTGTTTTTGTGGAAGACACAATAGGAATTATTGTCCCACCACCTGGGTTTGACCATTGGTTCCCATGGCTTAGAATCTAGAATTGTAAGAACTTTTTTATCCAACAGTTTTTTTAGCATAGTCTCAAGAGGCTCCCCCAAAGGAGTGAATGTTCTTTGTGGTTTCAAAGTCCATGTTCGTTCCTTGTTGTTATCATTGTTTGCTTTGGGGATGGGAGGTGTGACCTTAGCATCTTTGCTTGCTTGCATGCCATTGGTTAGATTAAATGCCTCGATTTTAGGATTAATGTTAGAGGCGTCAACTACTCCATCATTAACAACATTCTTGTTTTGTTTCCACCATTTAGGCTTGGAGTTGGAGTTGTTGGTTTTGTTTTCATTTTGAAGAGTGATCTCCCCTCTTTTGACCATGACTTCCTCAATACAGAGAGCATTTTTAATCATTCTTTCAAAGCTAGGAGAATCTTGCATTTGTAGAGCATAGTTCAATTCAGGCACTAGATTATGAATGATGATTTCCATCTCCATTTTGGGAATGGCCCTTGAATATCATGTAAAAATATTCCTCCATCTTTGTAGGAAGTGTGTGAATGATTCTCCAATTTGTTGTTTGGTGTTACATAGGTCCATCATAGTTACATCATGTTGGAGGTTGTAGGAGTAATTTTGAATTAACCATTGGATCAACTCCTCAAATGTCTTGACCTTAGGGCTTAGTTTTGAGAACCACTCCATGGCACTACCTCCTAGACTTCCTAGAAATAGTCACATGAGGTATGTAGGTTCATGCATGTATTCTATGCTCAGAGCATAGAATTCCCTAACATGATCGTGTGGGTCAGTTTATCCTGTGTACTTTTCATACTTTGGTCTTGCCACGTTGGGAGGAAATGGGACCATAGTGATACTCTTGTCAAAAGGAAATGGACAAATGACATCCAAAGAGTATTGTGTTTTGGGTTTCTCCTTCTCTTCTTTGAGGTTTGTGAGCTCCATTTGCATTAGATTGAGCTATTTGGTGAGAATAGATATTGGGTTTGGTACCTCCTTTTCTTTGAGATTTTCTACATTATAATCCTTGGGTAACTTGACACCTATGGAGGCTAGATGGAGGAAGTATTTTTCTTTATCGTCATCAATTATCCATTCCACTATCTTGTGGAACCTTTTACTCTGTTTGATTTTTTCATATTCATCTTCGGGGATCTCCCTGTCACTATCTGATCCGAATGGGCCATGTTCAAATTTGGGTCCTTCCTCCTCATCTGTGTCTTTGGGATTTTGGTGTTTTCCATCATTATAATCTTCAAAAGCCTCACTCCATTTGTGAGTATCTTTATCCATTTGAGGGGAATCAAGATCGAGAAGGGAACTATGAGAAGTTTCTCCTTGAAAGTGTGGTGTTTTAGGAGGCACTTTTGATCCTTTAGTTGTGTACTTGGTGTGTCTCGTGTTAACCATGAAATTGTTTCTCAACTTTGTTGACATTTCCCAATAGTGCAAGTAAGGATTTCAGATTGTTCAAGTGGGCGTGTCTAGGTAAAAGTAATTGTTTGTTTTTGGTGGATGTAAATGATTCTAGCGTTAGAGGGTTAGAATGCCCTAACAGTGAGCTGGTGAGCTGAAAACCAAGTTGTTGGTAGAAAGTGGGTAGACTGCACGTATTGAACTGATCGTGAAAGACTGACTAAGCATGCAAGGTGGATGTTTTGAAAGTGTTTTGAAAATATGACAGAGAGACCAGAAGAGACAATAGGAACCAGCTAAAGAGCTAAAAGGGTATCCTAGTCAACTGAGACTTTCTAAGAAAAGCTTCTACAAGTACCCACTGCCTTGAATGCGAGCTCCTAGATGCAAGCCTCTGATGGTACCAAATGCAAGCCTAGAATCTGGATGCAACTGTATGCTTACTAAATACGATCCAGAATACCAAATCTGATCCTAAACACTGCATGCAACTTGGGAAATATAGGATGCAATCTTATGATGTATTTGTCAGTTTTGGTCAATTCTGAAAAGTTTGTTTTCAAAGTGCGTGAAGTTGCTTGTTTCCAGATTGTGTTAAGAGGTGTCGTAAGGTGTGAAAAACACTTGTACTGTAGGGTTTGAAATTTTTTGATTGTTTTGAGGAGCTTATCTTTTTAATGATCTTTTGAACATGTCAAATAGTTTTGCATTATTAGGAGGGTGAAAACACTCATCTTTTCCTATTCTCTAGGTGGAGGATGAAAATCTTTTCTCGTTGACTCAGGTACACACTTAAATGCTAATCAGAATACAGCCATCACCAAGTACGCAATGGCTCCACTCATGATGTTGTATTAGCTGAATCCAAATGCAAGTGAGGGCACAATATGATGAGTGTCTTGGGGCAATTAATTTTTGCCTTGCACAAAGATTATCACCATTTCAGGGATGAATCGAGAATTCTTTCAGTTGAAGTTGTTGTAGATTATTGGGCAATCTGTTTGAAACTGTCCCCCATAGAATTTTACAAGGCAAAATTTAGGTGTATAGGCCTATGAGTACCTGAATATATGTAGTCTCACAAGCAAGATTCAAGTGGCTCCACTCTATATATACCCAAATATGTTCAAGGAATGATGTTGAAATTCCAAGAATAAAACCAGTTCTGTCTTCCGAGGCTTTAGCCTACGAGGAAGCAACTATTTATAGTGAGTTGGAAGAGTTGGTGTAAAACCTGTCCTCACTTGGGTCATTCCCGGGAGATTTTTTCCTCAACCGGTAGGTCGTCTAGTGTTTAAATGTATGAAACTAGGATTGGCGAGCTTTGGAAGTTTGGATTTCTGAGTCTTCCAAAGAAGAAGAGCATACTCTCCTAATCTAAAACATTTTCTCCCAAAACACGTAAAGAAAAGTTCATTCCTTCAAGCTATGTTGAGCTCAATTTAGTTTGTTCCTATTTAATAAAAACAAGATGCTTGAAAAGGAAAGTTTCCTTGTTCAATTAACCACAAAATTTACTGAGCTGCTTGTTCAATTACTAATCCAAAAAGAAATTATACAATTGAACTTGTTCTTTGATCCCACATATTTAATGATTTGTGTTGTTCATTTACTATTTCCAAATTGAATTAAATGTTGTGTTTTCTTGTTTAGTTAACTCCAAATTCTGTTCAATCCATAAACTGATGTATGAGTTTCTGATTTTCCTTAAAAAGGAAAAGAGCATAATCCTCTAGTCAGTTTAGTGATAGATTGGAATATGTATCTTAATTTGGAAAGAAAGTAAATAGAAGTCAAGATGGGGGTTGGCAAACTATAAAACTGAGTTAGTATCTGTTTAATTCAACTCCCATGAAAACCTCCAAAAATAACCTGCAAACACTTGTTAAGCTTCAAAATGCCAAAAGCACAACTTGTTGAAATGTTAGAGTTAGGCAAACAAAATGCACAAACTTTCTAACCAGATGCGAGCTTAAAATTCTACTAAATGTGATGCAGCATACTGTATGCAAGCTCCCTTACCAGATGCAATCTCATGCTTACCATATGTGAGCCTAAATCGAAAATGACCTGGGAAATCCTGGATGCAAGCCTCATTTTCTGCAGTGTGATGGCCTATCCCGGATGCGATCCTGAAAGGTCAAAAATGATCCTATGTTGGAATTCTAAACATGCAAATCAGTGAAAAAGTGTTAGAAAATGAGGTCAAGTTGGAAGTCTCACCCCACGGTGGGCGCCAGAAATGTGTGTGTATATTTTGTACCTAATAAGAAAGACACAACACCTCAATAGATCATTGTATTAGATCAAAAAGGTTAGATAAGCATGTAAAACCAACTAATATTGACCTATTTCCTTCTAACTAAGAAGAGTGTGATTAGTAACATAATAGCCCTCAGATAATGCTACCATCAGTGACATATATGACCTAGCATGAAGGATTTTCATTTAAAACAAGCTAAATGATGAGAAAACATGCATTCTAGCTCTAAGAATGGAGATAATAACAATGTAAAAGCATGAATTATGAAGTGAAATATGAGTCTAAGATTAATCTAACAGCATAACAATGCATTTACAATAATAGATGAAGGCTTATTTTCACTCAAAAATGGCTTCTATTTATAGAAGAATGAGAGAGAGAGAGAGAGAGAGAGAGAGAGAGAGGGGAGACAAGGTGGATTAATGAGTTGAGGAACTCATTAATGGTGGTGTAAGAGCCATTAATGCCTTAGGCATTAATAAGGCATGGAGGAGACATAGGCTTAAGGCATCTTCATTAATAAGGCATTAATGAAAGCCTTAAAGAAGCAAGGGAAGGGTGTAAGAGGGTGGCTTGAGAAGGTGGACTTGAGAAAGTGGACTTTCTCAAGTGGGTTGAGTTGCTAATCATTCCTTAATGGAATGTGACAACATTAGGAGGTGGGTTAGGGTAGAATTAGGATTAGGATTAGATTAGCAAGGGTGAATGGGTTGAGAAGGGTTAGAACCCAGGGTAGAAGTGGTTGAGATAGGTTAGGTTGGGGTTTAGCAGAATATTAATTAAATGAATTAAGCTTATTTAATTCATTCAAAAATAGGAATTTAATTATTTAAAAAATTTAATTTCTTTTTAATAATTAGAGGACTTATAGCCATTTTAACCAAATTTAGGTGGTTACACCTATATACAATATGATACAAACTTAATATGCATAAAATATTATCTTTTAGCTGAAGAAAGGCTTCAAAAATTGCCCATGCACTGGCAACTCATACTCTTCATCATCTATATTTTTCAGAATATAAGAATCTTTCCCAAAACTTTGTGACACAATAAAAGGACCAAGCCATAAAGATTCAAACTTTTTATGCTTACCTTTGTCTTCTGATCTTACATTCCATTGGAGTACTAGGTCACCAGGTTGGAACTTTCTGCAACTTGCTCTTTTATCAAACAGATATTTCATTTTTTTTTGCAGCTTTATATTATCGTTATGTCCTTCTCTTCTAATGTCATCAAGTTCAATCAACTGTAATACTCTATCCTTCATTGGATCTGAAACTTCTAGCTCCTCTTCTTGTATGAACTTGTATACAGGCAATAGATTATTTATAGGCATTCTAGCCTGTAGACCATATACTAACTCAAATGGTGACCTACTAGTAGCCCTTTTGACTGTTATTATGTCAGCCCACAGAGCTAATCTTAACTTTGTATGCCAAGATTTTTTATTCTTTTCTAAGGTCCTTTTTAAAAAAATTAGAATACTTTTGTTACTGGATTCTACCTGGCCGTTTGCTTGTGGATGATATGGGGATGAATAAGACATTATAATCCCATATTCATTGCAAAAATCCTTAATCTTGTTAGATCTAAAACACATGGCATTACCCACGATGAGTTTGGCTGGGACACCAAATCTAGTTAAAATATTCTCCATCATAAACTCGGTAACTATCTTACTTGTTGCCTTTTTAGTGGGGATAGCTTCTATCCATTTAGTAAAATAATCATTAGCCACTAATATCCAACTATGCCCTCCACCAGACTTTTCTGAAAATTCTCCAATAAATTCAATACCCCACATGGAAAAATCTACCTCAGTACTTACAAGTTTCAACAATAGGGCACCTGAAAACTTAAGCTTATTTGAGAATCTTTTACAAGGCTCACACTTGCGGACAAATGCATGGGTATCTCTAAAAATAGTGGGCCAATAATACCCTGCCCTTAAAATCTTATGAGTAGTAGTTTTTGCATAAAAATGCCCACCACATATCCCTGCATGCATTTCATTTAATACTTTGTGAGCTTGATCTGTATCCAAACATAACAGTAGCACACCATTTTTATCCTTCCAAAATAGGTCTCCTTGAATCAAGGTGTACTTTTGTGCTTGCAATTTTAGACTTCTCTTTTGATTTTCTGACATATTCTCAGGACACTTGGTAATCTTCAAAAAATACACAATATCAGTATAAAATGGTTTCCTTTCTATACTTGTGACTGTCTGATCTTGTGTCTCTGTATCATTTACTTATACCAAATCCAAGTTATCTTATGTCATGATTTTATCCAAACACTGACCTCTTATTAGCTTTGTAATGTGGATTTCAAGATTAAATTCTTGTATTCTGTTTATCCACTTACACCTCTTACCAGTGACTTCTGATTGGGTAAGGATATCTTTTACTACTGAGTGTGGAACATATGCTTGCACTTCTACACAGACCAAATATGGTCTAAAAGATTTTACAGCCTTTACTAGAGCATATGCATGTTTCTCCATCATCTCATAATTTAGCTCTGCTGACTGAAGAGATTTACTATAAAAAGCTATTAGATGCTCAAATCCTTCTTCATATTTTTGAAGCAAAACAGTAGCAATTGTATGATAAGATGCAAATGAAAATAGAGAAAAGGGCTTACTATAATCAGGTGATTTCAGAATAGGAGCCTCTTGCACTGCCTTTTTTATTGTCTCAAATACTATTTGAGCTTCTTCATTCCAATTAAATTTTGCATCTTTTTTTAGCAACTTTATGATAGGTTTAACAATTTCTGCAAAGTTTTCTATAAATCTTCTGACAAAATTTATCTTTCCTAGGAAAGATTGAACACCCTTTAAATTTTTTGGAGCAATAACCTTTTGGATTGCTTCTATTCTTTCTGGGTCTATTCTTACTCCATCTTTGGACACTATGTGTCCCAGCAACTTTCCCTCTTGTACTGCAAAGTGACATTTTTTAAGGATTCAAGGACACACCATATTCTAAAGCCTTACTGAAAATTTTATCTAGGTGTTCACAATGATCCTCAGCTCTTTTAGAGTATGCAGTTAGATCATCTTGATAAACAACCATGAATAGATCAATAAATTCTTTAAAAGTAACATCCATATCCCTTTGAAAAGTTTCTCCTACATTTATCAATCCAAATGGAATTCTGATATAGACATATGTTCCCCAAGGAGTGGTAAATGCAGTCTTGTACTGCTCTGATTCTTTTACTAAAACTTGGTTGTAGCCTAATAAACTATCCATCATTGATAGTCGCTCACAACCAGTCACTTTGTGTAACATTGCCTCTATGTTAGGTAAGGAATAATTATCTTTTAATGAGGCAATATTTAGATTTATGAAATCCACACATAGTCTGATGTCACCATTATTTTTTTTTAATGGTACTAAATTTGAGACCCATGTTGAGTGTCTAATAGGCTGAATAATCCCAGCATCTTTTAACTTCATCAATTCTTGCTGCATCTTAGGGGCCAGCAAAGGGTTAATAGGCCTCTATTTTTGCCTAAATGGTTTTAATTCTGATTTTAGTGGAATCTCATGTTGGAAAGGTCTTCTCTATAAGCCTTTAGGTCTTCATATGACCATGCAAAAACATGCTTATATTTTCTTAATAATTTAATCAAATTTGTTCTGATATGGGAATCTAAACCTTTTTCAATGTAAACAACTTGAGGACTGGTTTCTAATCCTAGATTAATTTCTTCTAATTCCTCAACCTTAGCATTGCTTATTTTTGTTGAATGATCATTCTGACTACTGAAAAATGCTTCAAGTTCAACTAGACCCTTTGGAATCTGATTAGAACTCAATTGGACAACCTCATTTCCCAAAACATAGTCTTTACCTTTATTATTTTCCAGCAAAGTATTGCAATCTATGTATTGATTCTCATAATGGTCTAGACACTGAATGAATCTCAAAATGTATTTGTCATCCTGAAAAACTTGCCAGTTATATATATTATCTGGGACAATTGGTCTTGCCTTAACTTCAAGGATTGATACCCCTTGTAAGGTCTAGTCATCATTTTTCAGAGCAACATTTGCTAAGAAATCTGCCATTATATTCTTAGACCTTTCTATCCAACTTATATCAAAGGCATCAACCATCTCAATCTGGTCCCAAATAGCATATTTATACATTTTTAATCTGTCATTTTTTACTGCATATTTGTATCTGATTTGGGCTACCACTAATTCAGAATCACCATAAACCTTTAAACATTTGATTCCATGTTTGATGGTAATTTCTAGCCCTAAATATAAAGCCTCATACTTTGCAGTATTATTTGTACACTAGAAGGCTAATAAAAAGGAATATTTAAAAGTTGTACCTGATGGAGATACCAGTAATACACCAGCTCCTGATCCTTTTTTTGATCAAGCTCCATCAAAATACATTTTCCACAGTCCATCACCTTGTACAGTCAATTCTTTGACCAGAGGATCAATATTTTCGTTATGATAATGATGGTCACTCCTCTGTATTATGAAATTATCCATGTCCACATCAACACAATAATTAATGTTAGTGTCTTCATACCATTCTATCATGTGAGGAGTCCTACCCTCTCTTGACACTTTAACATTATTTCCAACAATGTTAAAAGTAGCATATGATAAATCACTTTGTATACTACCCCCCATTAAAGCACTCCACTTTCTTAACAGTAACATGCCATAGTGTGGTGGTATGTCAACAACAAGAACATTCATAGTTAACGCCACATCAGGACATATTGCTAATTTTTAAGGCATGGCCTCAATGGTACCAATAATAGGGACTTCTCTAGAATCCATTGCTTGACATCTCCCATGAGGAGTGTCCACTTGTAATCCCATAGACCTCATAATTTCTACTGGCATAACAGTGTTTGATGCTCCTAAATCAATCATACATTTTTTTAGCATCCTTCCATTAATTACCAGCGTAAGAAAAAATGGGTCAACAACCTTAGGAGAAGAAGTTGTGTTTAAGAAAATATGAGGAATCTCATAGGTTAAGACTTCAACTTCCTTCCCTTTGTTAGTTGGTTTCTTCTCAACATTTTTTGGATTTTGAACCTTCATTGTAGGCACACTGTTTAATAATGAGAGAACCTTTTCTTTATGTTCTTTGATTCTCATCATTTCCAAAAATGGTACTTTCACAGTCATTTGAGATAAACAGTGACCCATGTCTACTGGAGTATATTTTACATCTGAGGATTTTGATTTTTCAGCAAAAATGTTATTTTACTCAATCTGTATATTTAGATTTGGTTCTTTAGACTTTTTATTTTCTACCTTAGAAGAAGTACTTGTTTCTTTCTCTTGTGATTTCCCTTCTTGTACAATATTTGATTCTGAGGCTTTTGTTACAACTTTGACCTTAGGTTTATTTATATTTTCCCCAGGTCCTTCCTTCTTCTGTACATATCTGGTGCCTATTTTATTTTCTTTTATAAATACACCAGATGGTTGACTACCAGTACCACCCACTACTCTGTTTCTTAACTGGTAATTTCTTCTAGCCTTGTTTACTAGCTCTACAATAATCCTTGCTTTCTCTTCATCTAAATCTTTTCTAACTAAAGGAATGTCTTGATTGTTTTGTGCATAACATCTTATGTGGTCTTAAGTTTCTTCTTCTTCACTATCAGATAAAATTTAATGATGATGATTCTCTAAATTTCTTTGTGAACCATATGAATCATGATTTTCAATTTCACTGTCTAAATCTACATCATGACATGAATAAGCATTTGTCATATTGTGATCACATTTTTCACCTTCATCATTTCCTTGTTCTTCATTGGCTTTCAAGTCTAAAGAAACAATGAAAAAATTAGGGTTGTGTGGGGCTTCACAAGCTTCACACCAGAAATCATCATTGCATAAATGGACAGCATTCTTATGCAGAGTATCTGGAGTTCTATTATCAGGTTTCTCTTTTCTAGGTGAAACAATAGGATTTCCATCCTTAAACCGAGTTCCATAAGGATGATTTTGCATTCTATTTTGGGGATTGTAATTTTTTTTGTAGGAAGGCCTATTATTTTGAGGAGCCCTATACTCTTTATATTCTGGTTCCTTTAGGTTACTCCTACTAAACCTCGAATCATCTCTCCTATTTAATATACCAGACACCCTTCTATTCATTTCAGTATTTACTGTTATCTTATAAGCATCAATAAGAGTTCTAGGGTTCTTATCCCTAAGAGCATAACCCATTTAGAATCAAAAGCATTCAAATAGGTTGCTAAACATACCTCTTCATCTAGCCTTATTTTCTGAAAAAATTTATGCATAGCTCTCTGGAACTTGGTATTAAACTCAGTGACCTCTTCATTGTAGTTCTTTTTGATGTTATTGAATTCATTCAACAAGAATCCCTTGTTTGTCTTATCACCATATTGATCTTTAAACAATTCAATTAACTCATCCATGGAAGCAACAGAACCATTAGAAAGACTTCTAAACCATTCTCTAGCATCCTCTACTAAAGACTGAATGAAAATCTTCATTAATACATCTTCATGAGTGATATTCAGATCATCCAGAAAATCAATGAATTTTCTTAAGTGAGTTTCACAAGAAATAACATTATTACCTGCAAATTTTGGGAGCTTTTCTCCTATATCACCAACATCTTTTGGAAATGCATTTGGGTATCCAAGAATAACAATGAAGTTAAATTGTTTATACCTTTCAGTATGCAATGGTTTCCTCTGAAAATTATCATTCTCTTTAAAAGTAGTGGCTTTTGTTTTAGAAGATGTTGTATTCTCATTTCCAGCATAAGAATATTTGGACGACTGCAAAAAATCAATTTTCTTTTTCATTTCAATTGTTGCAGCTTCCATTTGTGCTTTTTCTAACATTTTTTCCATGGTTTCTTTTTCAATTCTTAGTTTTTCAAGATCAATATCCAATTTGGACATTTGCTCTGTTAAAGGCTTCTGAACCTTTGGCTTTTCAACTTTTCTTTCAATCATTTTTTGTTTACCTTTATCCCTAACATTTTGTGAACTAGAAGCATTATGAGTAGTGGGTATTTCATGGCTCTTTTCAAACCTTTCTGTCTTTCTTGTAGTTTGATGTCTTAAGGATATTCTTCTAAATTTGTCAACATCCTTATGCTCATGCTTTTTCTTTCTCAATTCTCTTTCCCGTTTCATATGTTGAATAAGGGAAAGATGTTTCATGATGAGTCTTTCTTCCTCAGCAAGCTCATCACAGGGAACTTCCTCAAAATTTGAAGTGATTGCATCTGTTCCTTCTCTTTCACTAGAAGTGGAAGTAGCCACACGTGTTTCCAATACTTTCTCTTCATATTATGAAGTATTACCTTCATGATTAAATTGACTACTACCCTCCCTCCTAGTATTACTATCTTGACTTCTTGGAGAAGTTTCATCTATGTTTATTTGGTTTCTTTTCTTCCTCCAAGACATCTCCATCCTTGAAGTTGATGTAAATCCACCATCTAATGCAGCTTCAGGATTCTTTTTGGCTTTTAACCTAGTATTCATTATGAAAGATATTTACTTAACTTTTACTGATCACAGAGATTTAACTTTAGAGTCACCGCCAAACAATTGTTTTGGGATAAATGAATACTTATCAAAATGACCTTGGCAACTATACCTTTTATTATACTTATAAAACTCTAAAATTCTTATACCAATTCCCCAGTGGAGTCACCAATTTGTTAGGATTTTCTCTTGTTGAACCTTCAACAAATGCTTGATTAACTCTATGAATCCTAATGTTTGAATATACTGACTCAAGCAAGAGAAAACACTAATTGATGAGGGTTTATGATAATATCTGGGGAAACTATTATCACCTCCTTCTTTTTAGGTTCCACAACACCCAGGCAGGTATTACCTATATATGATTGTTGTCTCACAGTATTAGTAAATGTGGATACTAATTTGCTGCTTGTTTATTGTATTATCTTATGAATTACTCTGCATGAAACTAAAAAAAACTTAACACAGACTTTAACCATGAAAACTATTGAAAGGATAACAAAAAATAGTAGTGGTTTAAGGATATTCATCCTTCTTCCTTTTTATATTAGGAGGGGTAACCTCATGATCCTATCTTTAAAGAATTAGCAAACTGAATTGTATTCAATGAATACAATTACTTGAATGGAATTATGTGTTTCTAGTATTTTTTATGATTAAGTAAATTGAAAGTGTTGGATTATGAACCAATTACTTATCAAATAAGAACCAGTGCCTAATCCTTGGGCTATGAGTCAATATCTTGTAAAAATCCACAGTGAGGTGATCAATATAACACTTGCAATAAAGATAGAATACCTTGTAGACTATCCTCTTCCTACAATTTTATCATCCAATCCTTAAATTTATGGTATGTTCCCTGGGCTACTTGAAACCTTTTAATCCTTCCTTGAATGTACTTACAAGTAAGTGCATAACCACCTTGTGGTCAGTATGCTTAAATGCCTTACAGATAAACATACAAGAACAATAACAAAAAAATGCAAAGAGACAATTTAGATGCAGAAAAGAGATTGTAAGATAATTATATTAATATCTCAAAAGCTTCAATTACATTCAAATAGACAAATAGTACAAAGGTTTAGACACAAATTTTAGTATGCCTTGTAATTCAATTAAATCTTCCAACTCTCTCTAAAGGTTACCAAATACATATATATAGGTCTCAAATCATCCAGGAATCCTTAAGAGAAGGATGCAACAAGCTTTGGATGATTTGAGAAACCTAACCCTAAATATAGATAAAACAAAAGACAAGAATAGTCCAAGCGGTGGAAGGACAAAAATAGAGAATGAAATATGATCTACTCCTTTGTCTTTATGTGAAATTTGGCGCCTTTGTCTGTTTATGTTCAGGATAGCATCTGATATTTATAATGAGACCAAGTGACTACCAATATAGGCTAACCTACTCTTTTCTTTTGTGATTACTAACCTTCCTGTGCTCATAGAGAAGGTGCCATGTGTCTATCTACTCTTCATCAATAATATCAATCTCTACTGTAGCAGCCTTCCTCTTTTTTGGTTTGGTCATTGAATCCCATGTTGCTACACCATCCTCGGCAGGCCAATTAAATCTTTGAATGTTTTGAAATTGTGCTTTCTGTCTATCCCACCTGGCATCTGTTATACTCTTGACATCTACTAAAACTGTATTGATGTTAGTCTCAGCCTTAATGGCTTCATCTAGAATTTTATTGTATCTATCCATGTCTAACTTTGGATCAGTAATAAATGCCTCTTTATTAGGCAGCTTGCTATCAAACTCTTCCCTCTAGACCGCCAAGACCTTGATCTGATTGTCTTCTCCCTTGATTGGAGGAATGAATCTATTGAAATCTACTCCAAATAGGCTCAACCTAGCCTCAATCTGATTCATTTTACCTTTGAAAAAATGTTAAGTTACATTTATCTTCACTATCTCTTCACCAACCTCAATAACTATTTCTGGTAAATCACTTCTATGTGGTTGTAGAGAAGCTAGCTTTTCAAAAAGTTATGTTCTACTAGACCAATTAGCAAAATAGGGATTCAAAATATTCATGAAATTAATCACCTCAGCATGCAGAGTAGGCAGTTTATTATATGCATTTAAAACTAAATCAGTTTTATCCTTCGGGATAACAATACTGTGTTGAAATATACTCATTAATGCACTTAAAACATTCTTATTGTGCTCGCTGATCATCTCCTCTATTTCTGCATTGTCCCCTGCTGACTTTGTCTGGACCTCTACATTTATTCTTTCTTTGGGTGAGGCAGGGATAACATCTGGATTTTCCATTAATTGCCGAGTTAAATCCCTAATTATATTCTCCTGAGCATGTATCTTAACGTAGCACATTTACCTATCTTTGGCTATAGCACTAGCCTCATTTATCAAAGTACCACATCTCTGGGACAAATGTTTCATTTTATCTTCAGTCAATTGTGCTCAATGGGTTAAGATTTGATAAATCTCCATGTCATTAGTGGTATGGACTGTCCACACCATCTGATTACCTACCATGCTCTCTTGAAAGTTTAGTAGAGCTGGTTTCTGATCTTTAGGAGCTAAGATCCACATTTCCACTGCTTGGGACTTCGGATTATATCCAAATCCCTTAATCATTTCACCCACTTTCTCTTCAGATGTTAGCTTTAAATCTGGCTGCCTTCTGATCTAATCAATTATGAAAGCTGAGGCAAGATCCAAAACCTCAGCAAGCAACATACCACTTTCTTTTACCAATTTCTTGGCCTCCTCAGGAGTTATATCCTCAGATTCAGGATCATAGTTTTTTATGGTTAGGAGGGCATCATTAGCTACTGGTTCTCCTCCTTCCAATCTGAGTTGTTCACTTACCACCTTTTTCTTATTCCACCTAAGGAAATCTTTAAACTCGTGGGTTTTGATGAAATTGTCATCGTCAAAGAAATTTTGTTGGTGAATTAGCCTCTCATCTATACTAGTTAAAAGAGGTAACTCAATATCCTATTCAACTTCCTACTACAATTTCTTTCCTTTTCTAACTTCTTTCCTTAACTGGTGATCATAAGGTCTGTTACCAGGAATAAGGGCACTCACTCTATCTTTCTTCTTTTCTTTTCTTACATAGGTTAAAGCATGTGAAGATTCACCAATATCAAGCTTTTGCCTTTTGAATGCAGGCTCATCAGTATTCTCATGCTTTGGGACCTCTATTAGGTCAACAACATATTCTTTTCCTTCTACTGCAATCTTTAATGGTACAGCTTGGTAATCTGGGTAAGCTGTAGGAGAAGGACAACCTTGATCACTATCATCATCATACTTTGACTCTGAATTTTCTCTGTGGCCCTTCTCTGGTACCACTAGTGCTTCTTCTAGCTGATTGCACAAAAGTGTGTGATTTTAATCATTGCATCTATCCTCTTGAGATAATGCAAATTAGGGTAGAACCCTCCAAAACTCATCCCCTTTCTTTTGACCTACCTTTCCAAGTCCATAAGTTCATGGATCTTTTCTCCTCTTCTCATTACTTCTTCTTCTTCCAAAATTTTTTTGATAGCATCCTCCTCCATACCCTCTTCATGTACACATTTATATGGTATGGTAGGAGTTAACAACTTCTTGGCTCCTACAATGAATCCTTCAATATCATTATATCTGCACAAGGCTACACTCATCTTGTAATGACTTATCCAATTATTTATTGGATCTATGGCTTTCTTGCCAATTGTAAACTGATATACTTTGAACTATCTGGGGGTAAATGTCCCCTTTCTTTGTGGTGCCAAGTGTTCTTTATCTGTCAACATTAGCTGCCAGATGAATTCCATTGCACCTATCATAGTTGGAACATGATAAGGAAGAATGTGAGGAGGATGTGAACATCCATATACTCTTATTATAGTGAAGTTGTTTCCCAGGTAGATATCACCCCAATTATAATCACCAGGCCATTTATCAACATACTCACATGGCCTTAGAAGCTGCAAAACTTTTGTAGGAAATCTAGTCTTGTTCACTCCTAGGCTTTGCATTATTGGGTATACAATCCAATTCTCGAATCCACAGAAATCACAATCTTTAGCACTGTAGTTCCACACTATGATCTAGAATTGAATGAGGTTGGGCTAATTGAAGTGGAACCTTTGGGAGTTCAAATTCTATATATCCATTATGGGGTAATTGAAATAAAGTAGTAAATGCATCAAAATAGAATAGTGCAGAAACTTAGGCTCTTTGTCCCTTTTCTTAATAGCAACAAAACCCTCATGCATCCTATCAATGATATACTAGATGTAATCGTAACTATTGCTTTTATATACATCATGTATGTCCAAGGTAATCATCAAAATACCCACATTTATCCTTTCTGCACCTCCATCCCTCCCTAGCACTCTACATAATGCATAAGAAATATATTTCATATAGTGGTTCATATCTTTGTAAAAATAAGGTGCCAATACTAGTAGAGGGGCAATATAATTTCTTGTTTCCTTTTTCATGTGCCTCTTCATCATATTTCTAACGACTCTAGATTGCCTTTCATACCTCTCTTCTTTTTTTTCATTTTAATTTCAGTTGATGTTTGGTAATAGAGGTTAAATGCTTGCATAAATGAATTTCTACCCAGAGCGAGTAACATAGTCCCATCGTGTTTCTTAATTGTTTTTCTAAGTATGTCATAGTTGTTTGCTAGGGCTAAAATAAAATCAGTATCTACAAACACATCAGGAACTAACAATCTAGCTAGTCCACATGTCCAAGGGTTTGAGATAAGCACAGCTATAGGAAAGTGACAATGCAAGCAATTGTTATTTTGTCATTGCTGTCAAACCTTAACTGGTTAGACTATTGTTATCTATTTGAGTAGCATATCCACTATTGATAAAGAAGATTTAACAAGAAGACCAAGTGAATGGTTGAGTTAAGGCAAATAAAAGGGTACTTGATCAATTAGCACTCTGGCAAAGTAATTAGTTGTTTATCTTTCAAAGACAGTTTTTCTGGCTATTTTGTGTCGAGCAAGTTTTGCTTGTGCAGAGCAAAGTTGCTTGTGTCGAGCAAAGTTTCTTGTGCCGAGAAAAGTTGTTTGTGATGAGAAAGTTTGTTCAGTGCCGAGCACTAGTGAAATTTCCGAGTGGAAATAGTGATGTTGACCGACTTACAGTAATTGGATTAATGATGAGATTTGAGATCTCTGGCCGACTTAGTTAATTTTTTTGGGATATGTAAAGTTAATTAAAGATTGATCCATGTCATTTAATGTATGGGTAAGCATAATTAATACATGGTTTCAAGATTTAATTAGAGACTACTTTGGATAAGTAAATGTAATGTAAATGATGGAATGATCTGTTGGATCTAACCTAACCTAATATCTATGATCTTGATTAAGCGACAAAGAATTATCTGACCTAGAAAGAGAGGTATATGATAACCTCAGGGGTTATTCATTGTGTGCTACTGTGTATGCAAGTGTGTGGAAGTACATGTGCGTATGAAAGAGGTTTGCATAGTTGATTTACTGATTGGCATGATCTAGCAGAGAAGGTTGAATACAGAAGAAGAGAGTTGCATGTGTGATTGTCTGATGGATTTCCAAGCAGATCAGAAGATTGAAATGACATTGCAGGCCATCCAATAAGTTAACATCTGATCTATAATTGGATCTGACTTTGCAAAGTAAGTTTTATGTATCAGATCACAACTATTGATTACTTTCTAACCATTGTATCAGTTAAATCCTTTAACAAGGTTGACCTAACAGTCATTTGTATAAATCCTCTAACAAGGTGACATTCAGGTGGAATGTTCTAAGTCCTCTAACAAGGCCACTCCTGACGGGGTGAATAAATCCTTTAACCAGGTCACACCTAACAGTGTGTTATTGTAACCTTTAATAGGGTTGGCTCCTCACAAAGCTCACTTTAGAAGAGTGAAAAATTGGTAGCATGTTACTGGTGGTTTTTCCCATATTGGGTTTCCATGTTAAATACTTGTGTCAACTTGTGTGAATGCTTATGGTTTGTTTTACTGTTATGTTTCTACAAGAAATTTCATTAGACAGTAAACTGCATGATTAAAGTTGTTGACATATGCTACTACTGCTGAGAAGATCTGAAATATAGAAAAGTTTTATTTGCTACATCTAGACCTGAGGATAACTGATTCACCCGTCCCCTCTCAATTATTCTAAAATCATTCTAACAATTGGTATCAGATCTTTGGTCTCCTGAAAATAGTTTAAAGGTACTTGAAGCAAAAAGATCAAGATGTATAACAAGGAGGTTCCCAAGCTGAACAAAGATAACTTTCCTGCATGGCAGAGTTTGATGAAACTACATCTGGCTAGTATTGGAGATGATGCTAAGCGACTTATTGAAAATGACTATGTATCACCTTCTACTCCTCTCACAGTTGCACAACTAAAAGAAAAGCAAGAGCACAATCAAGCAATGTTGGAGATTGCCTCCTAATTGAGCTATTCAAATTTTGATGATATAAAGAGTTGCACAAATGCAGAGCAGATGTGGGATAAACTTGCAACTGTCTATGGTGGAGAAACAAATGTGTTGAGAGCTTAATCAAAAAGTCTAAGAGGTAAGTTTGATGAGATGAAAATGCAAGAAGGCAAAAATGTTAATCAGTATTATGGTAGAGTAAAAGAAGTTGTAAATGCCATTAAAGGAGCTAATGGAATAATAGATGAGAACACTATTATGAGAAAGGTACTAAGAAATTTACTTCATGTATATGCTATTAGAGTTTCTACAATTCAAGAACTGAGATGCACTCCTAACAATAATATGAATCTGGAAAATCTAATAGGCAGACTCACTGCATTTGAAATGTCAAATTATGATAACTATAATCCACAAGGTATTGATTTTGCTTTTAGATCATAGTTGGTTCTCAATAAATCTAAGAAAGGAAAGAAACATGTGAATAGTGATAGTGACACTACTGATGATGATCTTGAAGCACTTGAAGCACTTAAGGCAAAAAGGCTATCCAGAGGAAAAGGAAAATATAGAGGTAAACTTCCTATTATTTTTTTTTCATGTAATAAAGTTGCTTATATAGCTGCTAGATGTCCTGATAAGAATGAAAAAGATGAAAGAAAGGACTACAAATACAAGGAATACAAAGACAAAAAGGATGACCAAGACTTTAGGAAATATAAGGATTACAAAGACAAAGGTAAGAAATCTTGTTATATTGCTGAAGAAACTTTTGACAATGATACTGACAATTCTGATGACAATAATATAGAAGTTGTTTATGTTGCAATGAAAGAAGATTTTGATGATGATGAGAAAACTGCATTAATCTCTTATATGAGTAAAAGAGATCATTGGATCATTGACAGTGGTTGTTCCCATCATATGACTAGTGACAAGGATATGTTTGAAAACCTAAACCAATGTAATGGAGGATATGTAAAATTTGGTAATGATGCACCATGTCTTATGAAAGGTAAAGGATTGATTAACTTGACTGAAAAAATCATATGTGATAATGTGTATTGGGTTGATGATCTTAAATGCAATTTGGTGAGTGTTGCACAGCTAAACACTTCTGGTTAAAGAGTTGAGTTCCATCATAGAAAAGCAAAGAGATATGATTCTACTCGAGAACTTGTTGGAAGTGGTGATCAAACTAAAGGTAACTTATTTTATCTGGATTTATCTAAAGAAAGATGTTTGTTTGCACGGTACAATGAAGTTTGGTTATGACATAAGAGGTTTTGTCATGTGAAATTTGATAACTTGGTAAGCATAAGTAAATTGACAAAGGTTAGAGGGCTACCTAAGTTAAATAAACCTGAGAATGCTATGTGCAAACAATGTCAACTAGGAAAGATGACTAAGTCTAGTTTCAAGAGTAAAACACATATTTTACAGGAAATTCTAGAACTAGTCCATACTGATCTCTGTGGTCCCATTGGATAAAGAAGCTACTATGGTGCTAGATATTTTATTCTATTTGTTGATGATTATTCAAGGATGATGACTGTAATGTTTCTCAAGGAAAAATCTGATGCATTCCAGTTATTTAAATGGTACTTAGCTAAAGTTGAAAAGGAAACAAGAAAAATTTTGAAATGTTTAAGATCTAATAGAGGTGGAGAGTTTATTTCTAATGAGTTTAATAGGTTCTAAAATGACCGAATCATAAAGAGACATATTTCCACACCTAGGACACCTCCACAAAATGGTATTGCTAAACACAGGAACAGATCTATCATGGACTATGCAAGAACACTAATGATGGAGAATAATGTTGCACAGAAATACTAGAAAGAAACTCTAAGTACTATAGTCTATACCCTAAATAGAATACAAGTCAAGAAAGGTACAAATGCTACACCTTATTAACTTTGGTATGGCTATGCACCTAGTGTAAAGTATTTTAAAGTATTTGGAAGAAAAAAATTTATACTGAAGGACAACAAAAATGGAAAACTTGATGCTAAAGGTGAAGAAGGTATATTCCTTGGTTACTCAACAAAAAGAAAAGCATACAAATTTTTGAATTCTAATACTAACAAAGCTGTGGAAAGTGCAAATGTTAGAATTGATGAGTTTGCAGAAAGGAATGAAGCTGAAACTACACAAGAACCTGAAAGCTATAGATCATTCATATATCTGGATAAGGAAGATTCTAATACATTACCTGAGGCTACTATCAAGCAACAACATGCACTTTCCGAGTCACAGAGTGGAGTTGCCGAGCAACAAAAAGTGAATTTCAACCTATCTGATGGAGATGCCGAGTCATAAAATCAACCAGAACTGAACACAATCAATGAATCTGAAGCAAGACCTGAGCCTACTCTAGAAAAATATGTGAGGAGACACCATAATTCTGATCAAATCATTGGATCAAAGGATTTTGCAGTTATGACATAAAGTAAGTTGAAAAATGGCACATGTTTGTTATGTGAATTTGAGCCCAAAATAGTGAAAGATGCTTTAGAAAATAAAGATTGGATACAGGCAATGAATGAGGAAATTGAATAGATTGAGAAGAACAAGACTTTGACACTTGTACCTAGGCCGAAGGATAAAAATTTAATTGGTACAAAGTGGGTATTCAGAAATAAACAGAATGAACATGGAGATGTGACAAGAAACAAAGCTAGACTGCTATGCAAGAGTTATGCACAAAAGGAAGGAATTGACTATGGTGAAACATTCACCATAGTTGCAAGATTGGAAGGAGTCAGAACCTTACTTGCATATGCAGCCTATAAAGGATTCAAATTTTATCAGATGGATGTGAAATCTGCATTTCTCAATGGTATCTTGGAAGAAGAAGTGTATATTGA
>MU226866.1:767049-804191 GCA_018584345.1 Thuja plicata
AATGAAGATTTGTTCATATCAAGGAACATAGGTGACTTTTTGGATTGTATGGTAACTATGCTTGTTAAATCATTGTTTTAATATTTTGTGTTGCCATCAATGCCAAAGAGGGAGATTGTTGGAAAGTAACAATGCAAGCAATTTTTATTTTGTCATTGTTGTCAAACCTGAACTGGTGAGACTATTGTTATATGTTTGAGTACCATATCCACTGTTGATGAAGATGATTTAACAAGAAGACCAAGTGAATGGTTGAGTTAAGGCAAATAAAAGGGTACTTGATCAGTTGGCACTCTGGCAAAGTAATTAGTTGTTTATCTTTCAAAGATAGTTTTTCTAGCTGTTTTGTGTTGAGTAAGTTTGGCTTGTGCCGAGCAAAGTTGCTTGTGCCGAGCGAAGTTGTTTGTGATGAGCAATTTTGTTCAGTGCTGAGCACCAGTGAAATTGTCGAGTGGAAATAGTGATGTTGGCCGACTTACAGTAATTGGATTAATGATGAGATTTGAGATCTCTGGCTGACTTAGTTAATTTTGTTGGGATATGTAAATTTAATTAAAGATTGATCCATGTCATTTAATGTATGGGTAATCGTAATTAGTCCATGGTTCCAAGATTTAATTAGAGACTACTTTGGAGAAGTAAATGTAATGTAAATGATAGAATGATTTGTTGGATCTGACCTAACCTAAGATCTACGATCTTGATTAAGCGGCAAAGATTTATCTAACCTAGACAGAGAGGTATATGATAACCTCAGGGGTTATTCATTGTGTGTTGTTGAGTATGCAAGTGTGTGGAAGTACATGTGTGTATGCAAGAGGTTTTCATAGTTGATTTACTGATTAGCATGATCTAGCAGAGAAGGTTGGATATAGAAGCAGAGAGTTGCATGTCTGATTGCTTGACGGATTTCCAAGTAGATCAGAAGATTGAAATGACAATGTAGGCCATCCAGTAAGTTAACATTAGAGCTGTAATTGGATCTAAATTTGCAAAGTAAGTTGTATGTATCAGATCACAACTGTTGATTACTTTCTAATCATTATATCAGTTAAATCCTTTAACAAGATTGACCTAACAATCATTTGTATAAATCCTCTAACAAGGTGACATTTGGGTGGAATGTTCTAAGTCCTCTAACAAGGCCACTCCTGATAGGGTGATTAAATCCCTTAACTAGGTCACACCTAACAGTGTGTTATTGTAACCTTTAACAGGGTTGGCTCCTCACAGAGCTCACTTTAGAAGAGTCAAAACTTGTTAGCATGTTACTGGTGGTTTTTCCCATATTGGGTTTCCACGTTAAATACTTGTGTCAACTTGTGTGAATGCTTATGGTTTGTTTTACTGTTATGTTTCTACAAGCGATTTCGTTAGACAGTAAACTGCATAATTAAAGTTGTTGACATATGCTACTGTTGCCGAGTAAATCTGAAATAAAGAAAAGTTTTATTTTCTACATCTAGACCTAAGGATAACTGATTCACCCCTCCCCTCTCAGTTATTCTAAAATCATTCTAACAATCTCTTCTTTTTTTTTAGTTTAATTTTAGTTGATGTTTGGTAATAGAGGTTAAATGCTTGCATAAATGAATTTCTACTCAAAGCAAGTAACACAGTCCCATCATTTTTCTTAATTATTTTGCTAAGTTTGTCATAGTTGTTTGCTAGGGTTAAAATAAAATTGGTATCTACAAAGACATCAAGAACTAACAATCTAGCTAGTCCACATGTCCAAGGGTTTGAGATAGGCACACCTTCATCACAATTTTTATAGAAATAATTGAACAGAGAATAACCTGATGCTCTTTTTGTCTTTGCATCTCTGATGTTGACCAACTCATTAATTAGGATATCAGCATTTGCTTTCTTATATTTTGTAGAACCCGACAATAACTTCAAGAAATCATCTGAATAATTCCTTTTCCCTTGGCATCATCTTCTACATCATCATTCCTTCCACTTGAGGAGGCCACACTCTGTGCTTGACTCATCTTGTTTTGTTTTGTTCTCAATTCTTGATACCGATATTGAAACAAATCTATCATAGGAAACCCTTACTCTGAACTAAAATGTATTGAAAATAATTCAATAGCACTGAAATTCACACCAATTACATTGAATTCTATAGAAAACTTTACTCAAATCACTCTTTACATAGGCAACTATTCTCCCTCTTTCTCAAACACGGAAAACTTGGCAAATTCTCTGCTCTAAAATTTTGAATGCAAGGTAAGTGAAAATAAAGTAATGATATCATCTATTTATGGTAAAATGATCAAGGTACACAGCTCATTATTGAAAAAATCCATCATTTCTGCCTTCAATTTTACACACTGTGCCATTAATATTGATTTCTAGCTGTAGCCTCTAATCATGATAGTAAATCTTATTCGAATGAATGACAAATTCATAAAAAATATTATTAAAATCGATGAAAGGTTACAAAATGATGTGATTGGCTCTTTTCAGCAACCTTTCCACCTTGTCATAATTGTTCTGCATTCTTATTAGCTAGTGAATTTTCAACTTTAACACACCAGCATCATCTTTAACTCTTCTTCACTGTGTTCTTCATTTTCCTTATCTTGCGACCTAGCAACCATGCTTTGTCTCCATGTCACTTATCATTTCTTTTAACTATAATTTATTTTGGAGATCTGGCGACAACATGTATCAATTTATCTCAGCTTAACCTTAGTCAGCTCCTGGTGATCACACGACTGAAGAAATCCAAGTCGCTAAAAGAAATTCCTAACTCTGATTTTATCATGCGACACCTCGTCCATCGTAGATTTCTTTTTAATCGGGCGTTTATCGCTAAGTCTCCAAATCATATTTATGCTTTATGAGACTTCATGACTTAAGCCTATGTTGCTTAATCACTAGATGTTTATAAATTAACCATTTTATACTGGAGACTTAGCGACTTAAGCATATGATATCTTTACTTTATCAACTTAATTCATTCTAGAGACCTGGTGACTATAGTGTAATGTAACATTTTAATTCCTTCTATCTCCAAGTCTCTTAATGAAATCACCCTTAATCTTTTTATCTGGAGACTTTGGTGGTACCCTAAATTTTGAGAATTTAGAAATCCCAATCCATTATCAAGAAGAAAGTTTCTCCATACTAAAAAAATTAAAGGAAGGAAGCTTTATGACACAAATAAATAGACCTAACTAATCGAAGCCTTCAGAAAATGCTGGAATTTCAACTTGCTACAAAGATGATGCCGACAGAGGCTAAAGATGGTCGAATTTTAAAAATCTAAAACCGACCCAGTTTGAAAAATCAAATTTCCTATCTCTAGAAAAAATCTTAGCTTTTCACGATTTGTTTTATATTTTCAACCAAAGCCAAATCTGAAAGTTAGGTAGTTATTTTTTTAGTTAGTTTAGTGGTTTTTCAAAATATTTTATAATAAGGGTTGTGTCTTTTCACCTAAAGGAGGTGTGAAAACAAATCAAACACATATATATGCATAATGTAAAATGTAAAGACAAGGGATACAATATAATACAATTTCACATATTTGGATAGTTTTTAATCAACATGTATAACATGGACCTTGATATACTATTTTTTCAAAATCAATAAAGATAAGTCCTTTTTCTTTCACATGTGTAATAGTTTCATTATTATTTTACAATTAGTCCCTCTGATAAACCAATAGAACTTCTTCAAAGTGATAGTGTGATGTGCATGCTTCATGATTTGATTAATAGTCTATATTTTCAATTGGTTTTCTCATTTTGCATGGTTAAACTCTATTGATTGATGCCCTGGTCAATTGGGCTATCATCTGAGAAGTATTACCTTTTTAAAATATCTCTGAATTTGTTTTAGGTGGCATGTACATTCCATAACACCTTTGAAGTGATAAGTTTTCTTGTAAAACTGTCTCTGAGGTTGAACATAATATTGGAATGATCTTGACTCTATTGCCCGTGATAGAATAGGGCACTGGTCTAATCATTATTTGAATTATAGTTATTCAATTCATTGTTATAGTTTTGTGATTTCTTATCTACCTTTTTATTTCAATTTAAATACATATTTACTAAACATTCTTTCAATTACTCAAAGTATTTCAGTTTACAGTTTATTATATATTGCTTTCAATTTGCTTTATTCAAGCCTACTTGCCATCTTGAGAAATCGGTTGAATTCTGTACACAAGTTATCTGCTATAAAATGCCTTAAACTAGTAGATAGTGGTTAAGGTAAAGGTTCACCCTCCTTGGTCTTGCAGAGCTAGAAGTGCAGGGGAAGAGGATTATAATCGATCATTCACGTTAGTTGGCCAAAAATAATTGGTTTTCCAAACATTGGATTGGCAAGTCCATAGGAAATCCAATTCAGCATTTTTGGGCACCAACAGACTTCTTGACAACCACTGATATCTCATCTGTCATCATCCAACATCTCCACTAAGTATCTAAATCTTTCATAAAAACCCTAATTCACTTGGAGACCTGGCAACAAGAGTGAAATATTCTCTTTAGTCTCATATTCTCTAGATGACTAATTTCACATTCTGAGACTACGCGACTACATACTTTAGTCACTTAGGTTTTGAAACACATGTCTCCTTATTATTGCTTGTCTCCTAATTGCTGAAAGAATGTTGGCTTATCTGAACTTATCAGCGACTATGTGACAACGACTTATACTCTTTTCATTCTTTGTTGTCTCCAAGTCTCTTAATCCTTTAACTTAACTCACTTTCTATTCCGAGACCTGGCGACCATGTAATCTTTTAAACTCGCCACTTAACTTTGATTTGACCCAGAGACACCGTGACCAATTAAAAACAAAGTTGCAAAACATTTTGCTAACTGCAAGATTCATTCCGAGACTTAGTGACCACCATTAGATCCTTCACCAGATGAACAGTTGTCACTTAATCTCTTAACCATTTTGGCATATTCTTTTTCTCTTGGAGACAATGCAACAAAGGCATTCCACTGAGTCTCTAAATATAACGAAATATTTTTTTATCATTTAGAGACTTGGCGACCCATCTAAAAAGGCACATGACTTATTTCATAACTTAGGCTCAAAATAACTTTAAAACATAATCCTGACTTAGAAATTAGGGATTTTTTCAATTTTGAACCTTAAGAAGACTTAAAGGCTTAGGGTTTTACCTACTTTGAACAAGGGATGATCTAAAACATAGGATTTTAACACTTCACTGGTTCTAAGGCCTAAAAATCATTATTTGCGTGGGAACACTTTGGCAAGAATAGGAAGATTTCAATATGTAATGGCTCTTACTGACAGGGAACTTCAAAAATTTTACAGGCCAAACTACAATTGGAAATACAACCAACATATCCCATTGTCTGATTTTCCTATTAGTCATTGTACCGGTAGTAGCAATTGACTCAACAATTTCATCAATTGTTCTAGTGAGAATAATTTTCTTACTTAGATCAGGCTCATCCTCTTTGGAATCTTCAATGTTAGCTTTGGTCCTTACCATTCTTTTCCTCCTTTTTGTAGTTCTTGCCTTCACAGATAGTTTCTTTGTCTGCTACTTCCTCTTATAGGTCCTCACTTGACCTTTCTTCAGAGGTGTAGTATCTTTTGTTGTTTGGATCCTTGTTCTTTGTTTCTTTGTAGGATGTGGAGGTGTATCAGACTCAGTTTCCTCAGAATCTGATTGATACTCATCTTTTCCTTTACCAATGGTACCCTATTCCTCAGTTTCCTATGTTTTTTTCTTTTTCTTCCTCATTAACCGATAGAATCTTTTCAAGATTCTTTACCATTTTGTTCTTCTTATTAATAGTCTTCTTGATTACTAGGCATGTTTTCATCTTGGACTTGGCCTCTTCATAATTTCCAAATATTGGTTTTTTGTTGTCAAGTGGTTCATTGATCAATGCTTGAATTGCATTTGTATCTTGATCTATGTTAATTTCATAGTCAAGAGGTGCTAACCAGGCTGTTCTAGGTACAACCGGTTTAATATGAGTGAAAATTGTATCTACCATAAAACATATCTCATCCCTATGTTTCTCAATTAATTTTTCAGGGATCCTCACTCTTTCCATCATATTTTCCTTGAATTCAAGGAAGTATGTAGTCATCACTGAATCAAAATTGTCTCCTAGTGACTTGATAAGTTCACTAATTTGCAGTGTGACTGGTTTTTTAGTATCCCACTTTACTTTTCCTACTGAGGGAAAGTATTCTTGAAAGTAAAAGAATATACACATGATAAGTGAACCAAACTTACATGTGTTTGTCTTTGCAGACCTGATTGTTGTCATGTTCTCATCAAGTTGTTTCAACAGAATCTCACATAGATCCATCTGTATTCCCTTTGTCACTATCTTGTAAGATGTTCTTACTGTTGTTGAAGCTATGTTATTTAGCCTACTTTCCTAGAAGATCTTGTAACCTATCACACATGCACCGAACTTCAGTTCCTCGTTGGTGATGGTTTTTACCTTTAGACCTATGTTATCCCACATAGTTTTGGTGAGTTTTTCAACTTCTAGCCTGGAGGGATGCTTGTGTGCCTTAGGCTTGTCAGTTATGGGGTAGCCATTATAACATGTAACACATCCTTAGTGATCTTCTTAGGTTCATCCAACCATAACTTATGGTCATGCATTCTACTCAAAACTAACCTAATCCATTTGGTTTTGAAAACCCTTGGTAAATATAGGGCATTAGTTATCCCTTTAACTTGCAGATACTTGTGTTCTTCTTTCAGGTTTCCTTCTGCATCACATAGCTTGTTGTAAGCTTGGTCTATCTCCAGATCACCTATTTCAGCAATCTTGCAGTGAATGTAGGACCTTACGTCCTCTATCAGCAAAACCCTAGGTGAAATTTTTGAAAATGCACTAGAATTATCGGGTTGCGATGTGATCTCTGGGCATATCTTATACTTGGGCTCCACACAGGTGTTCTTCTTTATCAGCTTAACCACATTCTTCTTATCATTCTTAATCTTTACAGTTCTTGAAGTGGTTGCCATCGTATTTCAAATTTAGGATTTTCTTGAAAATAATAACAGAGTTCTTTGTTGCACTCAGTACTTACTTCAATCCATGAAACTTGTGAATGATCTATTTGGAGTGTGTTGGATCAAATTGAGGTCACTCTTCTATCTAATCTCTTTTCACTTTGTTTTCACTTTGCTCTTTCTCTTCAAATCGCGTGTGTAAAATGAAGTGCTCTCATCGAGTATTTATAGACTTTTTCCCTAAGTCTGTCGTAAATGCTTAGCAACTCGTCAGGTCATGAGGACAGAGTTCGTCGAGAAGACTCTCAATTAACATTGTTGGTGTTGACAGGATGCTCAAGATAGCTGTTAAGATTTTTGCTTTCGCTGATGGATATCAGTGTTCTGTCATGAAAACTTTATAACTTTTCTTCCTTACCGACGGGTGTTGGGTTACATTAGCAACTTAGCCATTTTATGTGTTGACCGAAAATTCTTGGTAAGTGTAGACATCTCATCCTTTATATTCACCAATGATTTTTGGTATGTGTTTACCGATGGGGTTGTGTTCTCATAATTGTAACAAGTAACATAATATGCATCTTTACTCATGCAGATTTTGACTATCTATCAATTGTATAATGGAACTGATGAAAAATATGACTTCGTGTAGTGCAGTTCCATACTTACTTGTTCAGCGTAAGTGGGGGTGGTGATGTCATAGGATCCATTAGATGGGGTGTCACCATTTTCATTTCTTGGTCCAGCTTCATCATTGCTTGAATATTTTCTCCACATTTTGTCTCTAGCCCTTTGGATGTCTTCAATGGTGTTTCCATTGGGATATATGCTTGTCTCTATCATTCTATCTCTGCAATCTTTCTTGAGATGACCAACTTTATGACAGTGTAAGCATGCCATTCTGGGGTTTTTCCATCCTCTAGACCTTTTGGTCCATGCTCTCATGTAGTTTGCAGCAATGCGACCATATCTACCACATGTTGTATAATTTTTCCATGTACTGTAGTCCCATACATACTAGTTACCGATTCTCTTTGGTTGATAGGGAGTTTCTTGACCTTTAGGCTACAATGCTTGCCTTTTCTTTTTCCAGCATTCAAGACTTGTGTGCCCATTCATTTTGCATGTAGGATAGTATTTGTCCATGTAGGTTTCCTTCTTTGGTTGATCCTTCTTAGACTTACATTCATATTGTTTATGTCCTTTCTTGTTACATTTATAACAGAATCCTATGAATGAAGATGTAGATTTAGGAATACCTTTCATTTTGCCTTTGCATACATTTGATTTGTGGCCTTACTTTCCATAGTTTTTGCATGTAATCTTTCTTGGTCTTGGATTTTCATAGACATTCTTTGGATTGGCTTGATTTGATGATTCTCCATTTTCGGTAAAGCCTAGACCATTGTTTTTGTTAACTTTTTGTTGTCCTTCAAGAAAATCATCCATTCTTTTATTTCTTTCTTAAGCCTTTCTGATAATTTCATTATGTTCTTGCTAAATTATTACATCATGCTTTAGTTTTTCATTCTCTTCTCTTAGTTCACCGATAGCCTGTACTCTTTCAATGAGTGCTATATTCATTCTTTTTGCTTTTTGACTCATAAGAATAATCTGATTTGTAATCTCATGGTGATGCTCAGCATGTCTTTGAATTTCTAACTCCTTTTCTTGTAGCTTCTCTATAATCTTCCTCCTATCATCAATAGCTAGTGTTCTTTCTATTTCAGATTGTCTAGCAGAACTCATCACATCAATCATTCTTACCATCTGGGTCTCTTGACCAATTTGTAGCATCTTTATTTGCTCTGTCAGATGTTGATTGATCTCCTTTAGATTTGTGATGTTCTCTTATGATGTATCTAATGCATTACTTGTGTTTGATCCTGAAGACTCAAAGAAATCTGGAATCTCTTCTTCTTGATAATATTTTTCATTGCTCCGAGTTGCCATACCTTTTCTTTCATCCAACAGTTCTCTCATCTTGATTCTCGCTTCTTTATATTGTTCATAGACCATCTTAATTTCAAGCTTTTTGTTCTCAATATTTTTATCAAGTTTGCACTTCTCCATTGCATGATCTTTTCTCTTAAGCCTTTAAGCTTTCCAACAAGAGACTTAGCTCTAATACTGATTGTTGGGATTAATGGGAAGTATAACTGAGAGGGGAGGCATGAATCAGTGCCTCTAAAACTTTTAACACTTTTCACCTTTCATCTTTAGTAAACAATCTTTATTGTATTATCGACCATTTCTAATGCTCTTTCTTATGCATGTAGTATTAATTCATAAACTTAATTATATGCAATCATTCATAGAAACATTCATGAAAATAATAGACATATAACACAAGATATGATATCGTAGAAAACTCCTGTTAGGAAGTAAAAACTGCGATGGGGATGGCACCCACAAAACTTCACTATCTTCATAATGGAAGGTAGTCGGTAAAGGCTTACAATTAATCACTTATGATGATCTACCCTGTTAGGAGTATTAAAGTGGAGACTTGTTATGATCTACTATGTTAAGAGCTTTTAACAACACTAATGAAGTGTGCACTCGGTTAAGAGATTTACAATAGGACTGTTAAGTCCACCTTCCTTGAAAGGATTTCTTAAGTGTACTAAACTTGTTAGAATGAGTACAATATGTTTGACCTCACTGTATGCAATCTATAATTGATGATCATAGATCCATTAAAGCTCACATAATATGAATATCACCTATAGTGATTCATTAATACATTTTCCTGCTCGTCGTTAGCCTGTGTTCTTGTTCTTGAAACTAAATTGATCCTTTTATGTCCTTCTACATGAATTCTCTTATCTGATCCTTAGATGCTCTTATTGGCTACAATCATCATCAAAAAACATGTTCACAATAGATTGAGCATCTATTTATACAAGTATTTGACCTATTCTAGAATCACGCATTATAATGTTAACTCTTGATCCAAGGTATACAGCTTGACCTTGATCCTTTAGTTTGCATCTTTTAAAATAGTTGAATTGATTAAAAAAAAAAATTACATTGATTTCTCCGCACATAATGGATTTAAAACAAATAAAGAAGCTAAATATAAAACTTTAGTGATTTATCTGACATGGAAAGTCGGATCCACTTTTTGCGAAATGTAACTAACTGTCGGTTCTTGATCATCAGGTTGAACTGAAAGTCTATTGGTGTTCCTTTATTGAACTGATTGTCGGGTTCCATTCATCTGTTGGGTTCCACTCTTTGTTGTTTTTTACAGGACTCTTTTGACTAGGTCCACCAGCAAATGTAGGTTGTCACCGGGTACTGGGGTATCGACCAACTTTTCCTGTAAAGGTTGTCTGGGGAAATGAGATTCCCTGGGCCTCCAAGCACCTGAGGGTCGGGTCTCGACAGTGCAAGGCTTGGATGGGAGATGTGACTATTTTTGAGTGGGATAGCTGGTTATCTTCAACTCATTCTCTTTGGGGATTCAAGAAGGTGAGGGTTTCTCCAAGCACACTTACACTTAACAAATAAACCGAAAAAGATCCTGCGGGGTTAGAAACATTTCATCTACCTATAGTTATGCTGAACATCCAAAACATCAACAATACTCTAACACACTATACTAAATACCGAAGAAACATAAAACCATCAGTTCATATTTCATCAGTAGAAAGGGGAAGGAGGTCATTAATCTACTTTAAGTGTTAGAGCAAAGGACATGAAGACAGAATGCCAACAACATCATTGCAAGAACTCTTCCTTCTTCATTAACATTTCTTCTAGCAAGCACTGGTGCGTGGTACAATGGTAGCTCCAAGGGAGCATCTAACTACTGAAAGCTTAAAGACTAAGGAGCATTGAGCTCTGCAACTGAGAAATGAGAAACTGCTTTTCTATTACTATGGACTGCAAAATCATCAATTTCACCGACCCTTGGAAGGGGGCTGGACTTACTATTTATACACATACATATTTAACCCTAACCCTAACTTATATTACACTGTATAATAAAATACATTATCCGGTGACCAGTACTACCTACGCCACTCTACAAAAGACCTAGAGATGGAATAGGCCTATCATGTGAGAAGAAAAAGATGAGGGGTGGAATGGAAGAATCAGCCTTGAGAAGAGAGCCAAGAAGAAGAAAGAAGAAATTTGATCCCTTGGGGATTGAGGATACATGCCTCATAAATTGGAAAAGTGGCACCCTATCTCCGATGTGCCAGGTGTAATGTTGAAATGGCACCTGGGGAAGACCATCTATCAAAAAACCTCTTGCTGATCCCACGTGCCTTGATGTAGTTATCTACCTTCTGAAAACCTTTATTAACTACTCTGAAAGTGACCAGTCAGCCTTGGGGACCAGGACACGGGTCACTGAAAGAATACAAAATATAGGATCCAAGACTCCGGGTTCCGGGAACTTACGTTCCAAAAGAATAAAGAATACAAAACAGCTAGGTTTTCTCTGACCCCCAGAGAAACTTTATTGTTACTTACTGTCACTGAAGACTTGGAGGAGATGAGAGATTCCATCTTCATCGATGTCCTTAAGGCTGGCCCACCGATATTTGGCCACTTCAATCTATTCCCCCAGGTCTGGAATATTTCCCTAAAATTCATCAGCCATCTTTGCCGCATCATGACCACTGAGTATCATGTGAGCTATTCATGTCATTTGAGCTCCGTCTATTCCATCCAGGGATTCATACCTTGACTCCATTAACTCATCAAACTTCCCCAAGGCATACTCCGCTGGTGTGCATGTGTCAGTGTTGAATGGATCAGCCCCGGAGACCTTTGAAACAAAAGACTTGTATAAATTAAAATAATATTGCACTGCATTGATCTTATCCCACAGAGTCCCCACCAGTTGCTTGATTACCCCCAATGTGAGGTCAATTCTGGACTACTGGGTCCTCACAAACTCAAATGACTCTTCCCCAAAAATTCTAGACTTAGAAATAATCTCCTCTCCGAGGTTGAGGAGTTCCTCTAGTTCAACCTTCCATGCCTCATAATTTTTTATGTCTCCCTCCCATATGCTGATGGTGGTTTCAGCCTGATGTAATACATGGCAGGCCACATATAGGTCTGGGAGTTTGGACACCAGGGAACGCCAAACATTTCCCAACTATAAGGTAACCCATTCATCAACCGCTTGGGCCTTCTTCTTCATCACCCATAATGAATCTATGTCGGTCTGCGGTAGTGGTGCATCAGATGTAGAGGCCTCCGGGGGAATAACATTGATAGGCCAGGCCAGCTTACTTAGCAACCCCATGAGGTTTGCATTTTTCTCCCTTTATTCTTTGAGCTTTTGAGCTTCCTTTTCATAGCGAGCCTCTACTTCCTTGGCCGCTTCTCTTAACAGGTCCAATCCCCCCTATTTTCCTCTCTTCCCTAGCGATACCTCTGTGACATTATAATCTCTAGCTTCAGCCATTGCTTTGTCTACATCTGGACTGCAACTGTTTCTCCACCTGGCTTAGTTCAAAGAGTGTGAACTATCTGGGCTTTCTTAGCTTTAGGCGGGTTCTGCGCCTGAGCCATCATCTCTGCCAAAGAAAGGTGGGCTTTGGGTGTTGATTGGGGGCTTTTCTCTTGCAATATTCCACCAACCACTATGGCAAGTGGGGTGGCTTTATAGCCAAAATATATTCTTGTGACTTCTCCCTAATATCCTGTTGTGCCCTTTCATCAGGATGAGCCTCCTCTGACTCCTTCCCAAAATCCTCTGGCTCACCAGTGATGTTTCCTCTGATGAAACCTATGTTCTTTACACCGGCACCTATATCCTCAGCAATATTTGGATCCTTGTTGGTTCCCCCAGGGTTTTCCTCTTCTTCTTGTTGCTGCTCTTCCTCAGCTTCTGTGGCTAGAGTGTCTTCCTCCATCGGTACATCCTTGGGTAATGGGGGAGGCAATGGGCCAAGGTTCAACATTTGGGCCGCAGTGATTACCTCCCCAAATTTTTCCTTTGGGGGCGGCATTTGGAACGCAGCAATTGGGGTCACGATTGTTCCCGAAGGTCTAGTTTCCCCGGCCGATGCCATCTATTCACTTTTATTATTGTTTCCCTGAAACTTTTGTATCTTGTATTTCTGGGACTTTAGAGGCTATCTCTTGTTCTATCCCTTTCTCTTCTTCCATTTGTTCCTCCTTCTCTTGCGCAGGTTCTTGTTCTGGAGCTTCCTCCTGCTCTCGGATTTCAGCCTCTATCTTCTCAATGTCCCCCTGCAAATTCCTAAAATCGTCGATTCTAAAAACATCATCAAATTCATCCTAAGGGGGAGGATTTGCTAGGACATGAGTGGGCTCCAGTTCCCTCTCTAGCTCCAGGGAGTTAGAAGAAAGGATCTCTACTTGCGGGATCTGAGGCATCCCTAGCTCCGGTTCTACCTTCAGCTTTGGATTAAGCCTTTTCTTCCGCCTGGTGACCAAAGGTGGCCCTACATCTCTTAGGACCTGATCCTCTTCCAGATCCACTCCTATTGCTTTGACCATTAGTGCTGCTAGGGAAGGGGAAGAGGGAGGATGGATGGGTCCGGTAATGAGCACAGGAGTAGCCAACTGTGTGATTAAATTCTCCCTCATCTGCTGGGAGGCTGCTATTGATTGCTTCAGTTGTTCTTTTATGGGGATCTCCTACACCATTGGGGTATCCATTATTCCTTTTCCCCTATCTTCTCCTTGTGAAGAAGTTCCAGCCCTGGGGGTTAGCTTTGGTATTGGCTCGGCATCCCTTCGGGTACTCCCAGGGCATACTCTCTTAAAGTATGCATGGCTATGCTTGACCATGTTGCGGGTGAATTCCTCAATAGTGGGCCCCTCCTGGGTATTCTAGTCCACCAGTGGGAGGTCCAACTTATCAATCCCCTTTGCCTTGTACTGGGGGTCTGTTGTGGATCCAGCGTTTGAGAAGTCACTTGGAAAGTTTCAGAGCTTTAACCTTTCCATCATTCCCATGGTCATCCGGACGTAATTCCGGCTCCAGACTTCAACATCATCTTGGAAATCTTCCCAGAAGTCCTCCATATGATATTGGTGGGGCTCTGATGCCCGGGGAAGTGCCAGTGCAATTTTTCCATGCGGATCAAAGTTCTTCCGCACTAGATAAAATACTTCTAGGTTCAAGCTCTTAAGTTCATTGTCTGCCTCCTTGGCTGTAGCCAGACTGCACAAGTAATTCCCATAAGTGATTGGAAATGGGATATTTGTCACCTTCTTTAAGGCGTAGAATGCGTGCAACTCCATTATTTGCCTACAATACTCTAGGAGGATTATCTTGTCCCCACAATGTTTGGGTAACAACTAAGGTTTCTCAGAGAAGCCGGTTACCCTTATGTATGTATGTTTCTTGAATTGTATGTAATAATGGCCATAACTTCTGACCAGGGCCATTGCCTCCATGGAGAGGCAGTATCTTGCATCCCGAGTAGGTGTGAGAAGGTTGTAGAAAATGAAGGCATAAGTCACATGGAAAAAATTGGGGAAACTAGCCTCCCATTGGATTTGTGGGAAATAATCCTAGGGAGCCTTCTGACCCAGGCCAATCTCGAGTACACCTATTTTGAGTAACCTATTGGTGTGGGGTCATTGTTGTGCTAGGGCTCAGAGAACATAAGAAGTCATATAAAACTTCCACTTTTGGGCCACCTGGAGGAACTGAGAATCCACATGGTTTGAAATAATGGCGGCCCAATCAAAGTACTCCCCCCCGGTGGAAATTCCAAGCAAGAAGTAGTACATCCACCCTGTGAATTCCTGGGCATATGGTTTCCTAAAGACCCTAGATAGTGTTATAATCCCCATCTGGATGCTTTCTTTAAACTCAGACCGTGGGATCTCCAGCTTCATCTTCCTGGGGTCCCTCTTTGGAGTCTTGAGCCAATTATTATTCATATATATCTGGGGTGCGGCCTCCAACTTCTAAAACTGCACTAAGGCATCAGATTTGGTGATGACAGTTGGGTTATCAAACTGAGGAATCCCCAACCCAACCTGAAAAGTTGCGGCATCAAGAGACACCATGGGAGTGAGATATCTAGTGGGTTCCGGAGCTGCGAGCATGATGGCCCAAACAGAAGAGTTGTAATGTGCTGCAAGTGTTAGAATCAACTTTAGGGCCTACACCAAGCATGGAAAATAGGCGGCCTTGAGAATCCTAGAATCCCCAACGCTGATTGCCAGTAGCTCCTGGACTATCGCTGAATGTACATTATTTTAACCAGGGCCTGCATCTCGGCCCACATTTTGACGCTGGTGTCGGTAATCAATTGAACTTTGCAATCAATATTTGATCCCATGATGACATTGTCCTTTACATACTTCCTAGTGAGAGGCAATTTCTCTAAGGCCCTCTCCATCTTAGACCTGACGGTTGCCCTGGTGACCGCCATGAAAGGAAGTTCCAGACTTCCAGGTGGTAAAGATGCAGAAGCCTTAGACATGATGAAAGTATATTGCTTTAAAAACCTGCAAGGCAAGATGACTGTCAGAATTCATAGATAAATAATACTTTGGGATCAAGAGATCTTACCACCGTAGTGTTTGTTTTCCTGAAAAATTAGTTTAGGTTAAAAATCTCAGAAAGTATATATATAATGCACAACTGAGGATCACCCAATATTCAAGCCTGGGGGTTTCAGCATACTTAGCAAAAGTAGGGTGTGGGCTAGTGAAGACAAAAGACCCAGGGTCTGGAAAACTAACCGTTGGAAGGTGTGCGTGAAAAGTGAACTATCAAGCCTGTGTGGGCATCACGTGGCTATGCAATAAATAGAAGTTATGGCAACGGCGATGCCAACTATCTGAATGTGCGTAAGGTGGAAACCACCTAGAAAATTTTAAATGTATTTTTGGGACACAAATGGGTCATTAAGGCTGGTTTATGGAGGAGAGAGAAAACCACCTGGTTGAAACCGGCTGAGAGTCAAGCTTCAACTAGGAGGTATTCTGCCCTGAACAAGCTCGCAAACATGGATAAAATAAACAGAGCACGATGAGATCGACCAAAGACTGGGAGAATATACATAACATATACATCATATTTATAGTAGAGCTAAAAGGTATACACACAAAAAGTGGAAGGATATACATCAATATACACTAAATATATATATATATACAAAACGTAGAGCAGCTACCTTAACAAAATAATACCGAACATGTACATGCATATACAATACCTACATAATATGCTTACACCTGCACAAAGAGAGAACAACCCTCTGACAGAGCTGACCCACCAATGGGTGGCAAAACCAGATGACCAAGACAAAAACAAAACAAGGAAACAAGATAGAAAATGCAAACAAACACCAACATAACACAATGAAAAAGAAAGAAAATAAAGGAGAGAAACCAGACACCAACCTGAAAACCTAAGAGAGGAAGGAAGGCAAGGTGCCGTGAATGCTTTGCAACAGCTTCTACCTTCAAATGATCACCACTCAACACCAAAAACCACTTACAATTATTCAGAATAACTCAGAATAGCTCGTACTAGATTCTCACTAAGGTCGCTCTAAAATCGCTCAAATTGCTTAAGTGTTTTAATTGTGATAGTTTTGAAAATGACAGGTGATTTATATTTATACCTGAGGTCAAAATCAAGTTACCTTTCCTTTTTCAAACTCTGGAATAAGAAGACCTCCAGACTCCGGGCCAAGGGATTCCGCGCGACCATACCCTCTTACGAAAAGAAGACATTGTGGCAGAGAATCCCGGATTCCAAAATCTGGATCCTAGACAAGGAATGACCAACTCTGGGACTAGGTCCTGGAGACATGAGGCACAAAAACAAAAAGCAAAACCAACACCGCGGGAGAGAAAACCCAGAGAAGGAAACAAGGAAACAAACGAAAAAGACAAGGCAAGAGCCAAAAGCAGAAAACAAAAAAAAAGGGGGATACAACATTTTGCACACAAAATGTAGGGATGGGGATGCAAGACATAACAAATGGTGACTATCTAGGATGAATGCCTTAGCGCATTCAAGAACTACAAAATCTCTAGTTAGCAAAACTGGAACAATTCATTACTCAAAGCATCTTACTTGTAAAGAGTAACATGTCTGAGAAAATCTGGCCATACGCGATTTAGTCCATGATCTTTTCATTAGTGGTGAAGTGTGTGCTTTGGAAGGAAACCAAGTCAAAGACCTCTGGGAGAAGCAAAGAAGAGGCACTAAGTATATCAAACCCTGAAGTCATCAGATTTTCTCATTTCTCCCAGAGACCGGAGTTTTTTCCCATTTCCTTTCCTTGTTATTTTGTACATTTCTAGGTGGGACGGTGGTACTTTTTTCACCATCAAGCTTAAGCTTAGCTAAATTTAATGGTAGTACTTCTTTCACCCTTCTTCCCACCTTAATGTGTTGAATGGGGGAGAAAAACTCCGAACACAGAAAGAATCCATTTAAAAGTTTAGACTTGGGTCAACCAACTAGTGCAACTGATCTACCCTCGATGTGTTCGATTACTTGTTCCTTAATTCTTATTTCATTGATTACCAGACTTTCAAAGATAAATCTGATGAAAATTACTCGTAATGTACAACCAAACTTGCAAAATAACTCTAGAGACCGGATCGATTCCATCATGCTAACAATAGATTCTTAAGTTCATCGTCACATTAAAGGCAACATCCTGGAGATCAGATGTCATGCAAATCATACCAATCCTCACAAAAGTGGGGGCAAAGCACTGGGACCCAAAAAGAAGAAAACAAAAGAAAAAGGCGGTCCCAGAGGATGGCCAACAAGACTATTTACAAGGAAAGGTACCTCCCAACAAGGCACCGGGAGAGAAATATCTATAAGCAAGGAACTTTACATAAAATATAACTTCGGGCAAGCCAACCTCATTCGAAATAATGTTTAAGAAATTGTCCATTGACGGGCAATGGAACAGGTTCTCTATTCATGGTGTTAAGGTGGTAGGTATTTTCCCTACAGATCTCTGAGATTAGGTATGGTCTGAGCCAGAGCCGTTGAAACTTGGTGTGCTTCTCTTTCTTTTCCAGGGCCTTGTCCCACAACAGGACTAAGTCCAAAATCTGAAAGGCCTTGTATTGGCTCTTTGGTCAAACCATCTTTTTACCACTACTTAGTGATGCATGAAATGTTTAAGGGTTGCATCTCATTGTTCCTCCATCTGCACCAGATTTAGGAGCTGAACCTCCATAATGTTATCATGGTTGCTAAATTCCTACATAAATTACAAAATTGGGATCTGTAAGTTGATTGGGAACACTGGGATCTGGCCATAAACCAGATGGAATGGGGACGTTCCCAGGGTGGCCTTAATTCGAATGTGATCTGCCTAGAGGGTGAATCTCAACTTTTGGTGCCAATCACAGGGATTCTATTCTAGCAAGTGTTTGATAACTTCAAGCAGATTCTTGTTCGTTGATTCAGTAACACCGTTCCCCTAGGGGTAATAGTTGCTGGAAAACTTCAGAGTGATCTTCCGATTATAGGTCCATTCAAGTAGTTGCACTAAACAAAATGCCAGACCATTGTCACATACTATAGTAAAGGGCATTCCAAATCTTGTGACGATGTTTTCTTCCAGGAATTTGATAACTACAACTATCATGTTGTTCTTGCAGGGTATGGCTTCAGACCACTGGGTGCAGTAATCAGTTGCGGTTAAGATATATCAGTGGTTGGCAGGCGAGTTGGGGTTGATTTCCCTAATAAATTCAAATGCCCATTGGGTGAAAGGCCTAGCCTTGAAGACTGTTGCAAAGGCATAGTCTGGTTACGCTCACGATGTGCCGCGGTTTGGCAAGTATGACATCTTTAGACGTAAGTGTAAACATCTTTGAATATGCAAGGCCAATAATATCTGGCCTGGAGAATCTATTGGATGGTGACATCAGCTAAGCCATGCCTGGTTCCAAACTATCTGTGGAATTTTTTGATCATTTTTCGCAGCTTGGTCCCTATCAATGCACCGAAGGTACACTCCCTCATAGTTCCTACGGTAAAGCGCAGAGTTTTTGATCATGAAGTGTGCACTTTTCATCTGCAAGGTGCGGCATTTGTTGGGAGGTAACCCCTCTGGGCATCTATTGTTTAACAATAAGTACACCAGATTGGTGTACCATGAGTCTCGAGTGATAGACTCCACTGTGTAAGTTTGACATTCTATGTGGGGTGTCTCTTTTTTCATTTCTCGACTCAGTCCCTAGCCTCAGACTATCTTCATGGGTTGCATTTCTAAGTCATACTCCTTGAGGATGGCCATCCATTTCCCCTATCTTTCACCTAGTTCACTCTGCATCAACAGAGATTTCATAGCCTAGTCCGGGATGATAGCATGCACCTTGCTCTAGAGAATATAATGCCAGAATTTTTTCACAGCGCGAACAAGAGTAAAGGCCTACTTTTCTAATGATTAATACCAAAATTTGGCATTCTTGAAGGGGGAGCTCATGAAATATATGGGTCCTTCTTCTCCTTCGACCTTTTGGGTTAATACTGCCACGGTAGAATGCGACAAAGAAAAGGAGTAAATGTAAAATGGGAGGGAGTAGTCCGGACTAGCCAGGACGGGTGCCTCTGTTATCATTTGTTTATTTTGGGTGAATGCCCACTTTGCCTCAAGAATCCACTCAATTTTGGCATCCTTTTTCATCATCTCGTTGAGTGGCTTGACTATCTCAGCAAATCCAGTGATGAACCGCTAGACAAAGTTGATCTTTCTGAAGAAAGATCGCATCTCTTTCTTGCTGCCAGGCATTTGTAGATTTAGCAGTGCTTCAACTCTCTCTAGGTCAATGGATATACCCTTCTAGAAGACAATATGCCCAAGCAACTTCCCTTTAGTGACCCCAAATATGCACTTCTTGGGGTTGAGGGATATTCCGTACCGGTGACATCTCTCGCAGATCAGGGCAAGGTGGGCAGAATGGTCACGCCTGTCCTGAAAAAAGATGGTCAAATCGTCCATGTAGATGATTATGCATCAATTCACAAGGCCCTCGAACATGATGTCCATAGCCTTTTGAAATATGGCCCCTATGTTGATCATGCCAAAGGGCATCCTCTGATATGCAAATGTCCCCCACTTGGTGGTGAACGCCATTTTCTCTTTATCTTTGTATTTAACCATGACTTGGTTGTATCCGGAGTACCCGTCCAGGAAGGATATCATCTGTGATCCATTCACTATCTACAACACCTCATCCAACAAGGGGAGAGGGTGATTATCCTTTTTGGAGGCTCTATTCAAATTTCAAAAATCCATGCAACGGTGAATTTCACCACTCTTCTTTCTAACAAGGACCAAATTGGCAACCCACATAGTGTGCCAGATTGGAAAGATTATCTGGGCTGACAATAGTTTCTCCACCTCTTGACAAATCAAAGGCTCAATCAGCGGGTTGATCGGTCGTTGCTTTTGCCAAAAATGATTAGCATCAGGTTTTAGGGGGATGGTATGAGTCATAATGGATGTGTCATATGTTTTCAAATCCTCATATCCCCATGCAATCATGTCTATGTATTCTCAGAGAATTGCAAGAATCTTCTTCTCCTCAAGGGAGCAGGAGGTACCAATGTGTATCATGTTTTCTTCACCAGGCTGGCCGATGTTTACTTTCTAAAATTTTCCTCCCTCGAAGGAGGATGACATCTTTTCCCAGCCCCGAGGGTCTGATTCAAAGATACATTCAAGCATGACCATCCCCTTAGGGATGGTGTTGGTAGGTAGGTCCATGATCCCGTCATCCTCATCACCCTACCCAGTATCATCATGGTCTCATTCCTCCACTATCTAATCCTTGAAGACACCAACATTTTCCATGAAGGCCAAGATATGTTGGTCGTCCTCAAAAACCTAAAAGTGAGTGACATTATCTAGAATGGATGGAGTGGGGATCATCTCCATGGAAAATCTCTGAAGTCGTGAGCCTGCCATGGGCTCAAGTGTGCTGGCAGAAATGGCAAGGGCATCCGGGACATAATTCTATCGCCAGGGAATAAGATCAATGTCGAAGGCATCAAAATATTTAATAAGGCTCCAAGCCTGATTGCGGTATGCAGCCATCCTTTTATCATGACATGTATACTGACTCTGGACCTATTTAACAATTAACTTTGAATCACCTAGAGCCCGAAGGTGGGTGATTCCTTTCCTTAATGCAAATAAGAGTCCAAGGACCAAAGGCTCATACTTTGTAACATTGTTTGTGCAGATGAATTGTAGCCTATATGACGTGAGGAAGGACCTCCCTCATGGGTTGATTAATTCTACTCTAGCTCCATAGCCTTGTTTGGACCAGGACCCATCAAACTTAAGGGTCCACAAGTCATCGTTTGTAGTCTAGAGCTGCGGAGAGGGAATAGTCTTTGGATTGCCTTTGGGAGACTTGGGAGGAGCTTCCTCCTGCACTGATGGCGCATGGGTGAGATTTTCCTCTGGAGGGGTTTGGAATTGAGATCTTCAGGGAAATTGCACTGAATGAGTGCTTCCAATAGGAATACTTGGCTCCAGGGAATCAACTATATGTTCTTTGTTCCGAAAGGCGTCGATGTGTTAGGTAGCGATGGAGAGGCAAGGCGCACACTCTAACTCTGAATGTTTTTGATAGTGTACTCGGCACCAAGTGCCAGACAAGAGTGTAGTGGGGGTCACTGTGGCACCCTAAGAGTTAACCTCAACCCTCAACTTTTCTTCTAGGTCCTGGGTTCTCTACAAGACTATGGGATCCTCCCTGGGGGTGAAATCGAATGTTAAGATTTCAAAGGGGTGGTACACCCCAGGGGAAGTCTCAGAGACGAAGACCTCATTAACCCTCCTGACTTTGGTAAGGACCTGCTTCATCCAAGGCTCGCTCTCAACCCAGATCTTGTTTGATTCTCTTTCCCAGGGGAGCCATAAGTGGGAGAAGTCGGTCGAAAAGTATCCATTCAAGGACTTGGACCAATTCCAACTTAATAACATCCCATAAGTCTCTAGGATGTCCACCACTTGGATATCAATTATGTTGGATATTCTAGGGTCCTAGATGAGTTGTATCTAGACATTTTTTAGTTCTCCCACCATTTTCACAGTAGTTTTATCTAATTGAATCACTGCGCCATTAGATGGGGTGGGTCAGAATCTGAGCTTCTGGCATATAGATAAGGGCATGATGTTGTTTGAAGCTCCAGAGTCTACTAGGTAGTTGTGTATGTTCTTTCCTTGTATGTTTAGGCCTAGTAGGAATAGAGGATCTTCATTATTTCCCCAGAAGATAGTGGCATAGGCGTCCTCAAAAGAGATAGTCTCGGGTGGGCGACTGATAACCTCTAGGTTTCCTAAGAGCTTTAGAAGAGACTTCTTCTACTTGGGACAATTTAGAAAAACCTCTATCAAGGTCATGGAGGTGGTAGTTTTTTCTAACACCTTTGTGATGTCAAACCTTCCTCCTAAGAATTGATGGCTTCCCTCGACCGGGTCTTTTGCTTAGCTAGAGCTAGAACCTTTTGAAGGGACAGGTTGGTCAGTTGTATTGTCCCAGGGAGGAGTGCCTTTGGGAGGTGTTGTCGATGTGTAAACTAGTCCTATACTAGCCTGGCTCTAAGTGTTGTAAGGAGTCCATGGGTTGGTGAAGGCATTAGCCTCAAAGGCCGAAATCGATTCATCAAAGAATCCCTGCAATTTAGATTCTTCTTCATCTTCCCCAGAGGATCTGAAGAAGATGGTCTCACAGGTGAATGCACTGTGAGTTGACTCTTGCACAGGAGGCTCTGGGGAGTATGATCATATGATTGTTGCTTGTCCAGCTGGGAAATCATGATGACTTTCTCTAGCGTGGCATGGTTTACCTCATTGTGGGAGCCTGTGTCATGCAATCTACACCAATTGGTCATGGGCTGGAAGTCTATGACTGGTGTAAAATGGGATGGTCCAGCACCACTTTAGTTGGCATTTTGGTTCAGAGGTGGACCTCCGGTGTTCACATTATTGTTCCATTGTTTTTGGTGGGGTCGAGGCCCACTGTTGAAGTTTCTTCCCCCAGCATTGTTGTTTCGTTGGTCAGAGAAAATATTCCCTCTTTGGGAATTGGAATTCTGGGGTGTGTAGGACCCCGCCTTCAGTTCCATAGTTAGGGTGGACAACATTTTCCAGAGGGATTCAACCTTGGTAGTCAGCTGAGTGTTTGTGTCACAGTGTGATGGTTTTTGTTGTTGGTTCCCTAGGAAGGCATCAGTATTCACTAGAGTCGAGGGTGGCAATCCTACAGCCGCAGACAACTGAAAGAAGGGCACTTTAGGCGGTTGTGTCTGTTGTTGTTGTGTCTGTTTTGGCTAGTTCCAAGAGAAATATTCCAAGCCTGGTATTGCTGGAGTCTGCAATGGATAAACGTATTGGGCCTGCTAGTCTATCGGGGGGGCAGGGGATTCATTGCCATCGTGGGGGCACCCATTGCCAGATTGGGGTTATATCCCCTGATGTACATAGTTCCACTGGGGATCATGTTGAAAGGCGTTCTCTGCCCAATCCTACCTGGGGATTTGTTGAGACCATGGAATAGTTCTAAGGCTAGGTTGTAAACCTTCGCTAAAGTATCCCAGTCACCCGCGGTGGTTGTTCTCCAGAGAAGAGTGGCAACGAAGGGGTCCATCGCATTGAGATAGGTCTATATGGTTACTTTCGGGGATGGAATGAAGGGGCCCGTGCATCGCTTCAAGGCATGTTGAAATCGGTGATTGAATGTTGTAAGGGGTTCATTTGGTTCCTTTCTAATGGAAATGAACTGGCTGTGGGACCAAGTTGGGTCCACATGTATGCGAAAGGCAGCCAAGAAGGCATCCTCCATGTCCTACCAACTGTTGATGGAATTCGCAGGAAGGTTAAGGTACTAGTTTAGTTCGCCATGTCCCAAGGATAGGGGAAACATCTGGGTCACAACATCCTCATGTTGGATCCGGTGTCAGTTCATGGCATCTTTGTATCCCCTCAAGTGTTCTTCTATGGTTCGTGAGCCTAAATGCTCATATCATAGGTAGATCTTCCCCGGGTGCAAGGGTAAGTCATTGGTTGTGCCTGGAAAAGTTCCCATAGGGGACCCGGTGTTACCAAAGTATGTAGCCATTTGGGGAGCCGAACTTTAAGCAGGTTGAATGCTAGTTCCCGGGATTGTCTGGGAAGTTTGGATATTCTAAGGTGTATTAGACCCCCAGACAATAGTGACTAGTGTGATTTTTGGGGTCTATTTCTTTCGAGCAGGAGGCTCGAGTTTGACAAACCTTTCAGGGTTTGGGACTAACCTAAAGATCCTTTCAAATCTTGCTGGGGAGAAAGACCCAATCCTGCTGAAGGCTTAACTCCTAAAACTATGGCTTGGAGAACCCTCGGGAGGTGTAAAATCAAAATCTTGAGAGGGGGACAAGTTCATGCCCTCCTTCTAGTGCCATTTTCTGTTGATGGGACTCTTGTGACCGGGTCTACCAATAGATGTAAGTTGTCACCGGGTACCGGGGTACTAGCCAACTTTTCCTGTAAAGGTTGTCCAGGGAAACGAGATTCCCCAGGCCTCCAAGCACCTAAGGGTAGGGTCTCGACGGTATGGGGCTCAGTTGGGAGATGTGACTATTTTCAAGGAGGATAGCTGGTTATCTTCAACTCATTCTCTCTAGGGATTCAAGAAGGTGTGGGTTTCTCCAAGCACACTTACACTTAACAAATAAACTGAAAAAGATCCTGCAGGGTTAGAAACATTTCATCTACCTATAGTTATGCTGAACATCCAAAACATCAACAATACTCTAACACACTATACTAAATACCAAAGAAACATACAACCATCAGTTCATATTTCATCAGTAGCAAGGGGAAGGAGGTCATTAATCTACTTTAAGTGTTAGAGCAAAGGACATGAAGAACACAAAGAATAAAATACCGTTAACCCAGAAGACAGAATGCCAACAACATCATTGCAAGAACTCTTCCTTCTTCATTAACATTTCTTTTAGCAAGCACTGGTGCATGGTAAAATTGTAGCTCCAAGGGAGCATCTAACTACTGAAAGCTTAAAGACTAAGGAGCACTGAGCTCTGCAACTGAGAAATGAGAAACTACTTTTCTATTACTATGGACTACAAAATTATCAATTTCATCGACCCTTGGAATGGGGCCAGACTTATTATTTATACACATACATATTTAACCCTAACCCTAACTTATGTTACACTATACAATAAAATACATTATCTGGTGGCCGGTACTACCTGCGCCACTCTACAAAAGACCTAGAGACAAAATAGGTCTGTCATGTCAGAAGAAAAAGATGAGGGGTGGAATGGAAGAATTGGCCTCGAGAAGAGAGCCAAGAAGAAGAAATAATAAATCTGATCCCTTGAGGATCAAGGCTACATGCCTCATAAATTATAAAAGTGGCACCCTGTCTCCGATGTGCCAGGTGTAACGTTGAAACAACACCTGGGAAAGACCATCTGTCAGAAAACCTCTTGCCGATCCCACGTGCCTTGATGTAGCTATCTACCTTCTGACAACCTTTATTAAATTCTTTGAAAGTGACCGGTCAGCCTTGGGGACTGGGACACAGGTCACTAAAAGAATACAAAATATAGGATCTGGGAACTTACGTTCCAAAAGAATAAAGAATACAAAACACTTAGGTTTTCTCTGGCCCCCAGAGAAACTTTATTGTTTCTTACTATCACTGAAGACTTGGAGGAGATGGGAGATTCCATCTTCATCGATGTCCTTAAGGTCAGCCTGTCAGTATTTGGCCACTTCAGTCTTTTCCCCCAGGTCTAGAACATTTCCCTTAAATTCATCCGCAATCTTTGTCGCATCATGACCACTGAGTATCATGCGAGTTATTCACGTCATTTGAGCTCCATCTATTCTATCTAGGGATTGATACCTTGACTCCATTAACTCATCAAACTTCCCCAAGACATACTCCTCTGGTGTGCATGTGTCAGTGCTGAATGGATCAGCCCTGGAGACCTTTGAAACAAAAGACTTGTATAAATTAAAAGAATATTGTACTGCATTGATCTTATCCCGTACAGTCCCCACTAGTTGCTTGATTACCCCCAATGTGAGGTCAAGTTTAGAGTGTTGGGTCCTCACAAACTCAAATGACTCTTCCCCCAAAATTCCAGACTCAGAAACAATCTCCTCTCCGAGGCCGAGGAGTTCCTCTAGTTCAACCTTCCATGCCTCATATATTTTGATGTCTCCCTCCCATATGTTGATGGTGGTTTCGGCCTGATGTAATACGTGGCAGGCCGCATATAGGTCCGGGAGTGTGGACAACAGGAAACGTTAGACGTTTCCCAACTGTAAGGTATCCCATTCATTAACCGCTTGGGCCTTCATCTTCATCACCCATAATGAGTCTATGTCACTCTGTGGTAGTGGTGCATCAAATGTAAAGGCCTCCGGGGGAATAACATTGATAGGTTGGGCCAGCACAATTAGTAACCCCATGAGGTTTGCATTTTTCTCCTTTTCTGCTTTGAGCTTTTGAGCTTCCATTTTGTCATGAGCCTCTACTGCCTTGGTCGCTTCTCTTAACAGGTCCAATTCCCCCTATTTTCCTCTCTTCCCCAGTGATACCTCCATGACATTATAATCTCTGGCTTTGGTCGATGCTTCGTCTACGTCGAGGGAAGGTGTCGCTATTACTGTGACTCTTTCTCCACCTAGATCAGTTCAAAGAGTGTGAACTGTCTGGGCTTTCTTAGCTTTAGGCATGTTTTGCACCTAAGCCATCATCTCTACCAAAGAAAGTTGGGCTCTAGGTGTTGATGGGGGGATTTTCTCTTGCGAGATTCCACCAACCACTGTGGTAGGTGGGGTGGCTTTGTAGCCAAAATTTGTTCTTGTCACTTCTCCCCGATATCCTGTTGTGCCCTTTCATCAGGATGAGCCTCCTCTGACTCCTTCCTGATATCCTCTGGCTCACTAACAATGTTTCCTTTGGTGACACCTATGTTCTTTACCCCACCGCCTATATCCTCAGCAATATTTGGATCCTCGTTGGTTCCCCCAGGGTTTTCCTCTTCTTCTTGTTGCTGCTCTTCCTTAGCTTCTGTGGCTGGAGTGTCTTCCTCCATCAGTACATCCTTGGGTAATGGGGGAGGCAATGGGTCAAGGTTCAACATTTGGGCCGCAATGATTACCTCCCCAAATGTTGCCTTTGGGGGCGGCATTTGGAATGCGGTAGTTGGGGTCATGGTTGTTCCCGAAGGTCTGGTTTCCCTAGCCGATGCCATCTGTTCAATTTTTTGTTGTTGCCCTAAAACTTCTATATCTTATATTTCTAGGACTTCAAAGGCTATCTCTTGTTCTATCCCTTTCTCTTCTTTCATTGTTCCTCCTGCTCTTGCGCAGGTTCCTGTTCTGGAGCTTCCTCCTACTCCGAGATTTCAGCCTCTATCTGCTCAATGTCCCCCTACAAATTCCCAAACTCATCGGTTCTAAAAACATCATCAAATTCATCCTAAGGGGGAGTATTTTCTGAGACATGAGTGGGCTCCAGTTCCCTCTCCGACTCTAGGGAGTTAGAAGAAAGGATCTCTACTTGCGGGATCTGAGGCATCCCTGGCTCTGACTCTGCCTTCAGCTTTGGATTAAGCCTTTTCTTCTGCCTGGTGACCAAATGTGGCCCCGCATCCCTTAGCACCTACTCCTCTTCCAGATCCACTCCTATTGCTTTGACCATTAGTGCTGCTAGGGAAGATGAAGAGGGAGGACGGATGGGTCCAGTCATGAGCACAAGAGTAGCCAACCGTGTGATTAAATTCTCCCTCATCTACTAGGAGGCCGCTATTGATTGCTTCAGTTGTTCTTTTATGGGGATAGCCTACACCGTTGGGGTCTCCATTATTCTTTTTCCCCTATCTTCTCCATGTGAAGAAGTTTCGGCCCTAGGGGTTAGTTTTGGTACCGGCTGGGCAGCCCTGCGAGTACTCCCGGGGCATACTCTCTTAAAGTACATGTGGCTATACTTGACCACATTGCAGGTAAATTCCTCAATGGTGGGACCCTCCTAGGAATTCCAATCCACCGGTGGCAGGGCCAACTTATCAATCCCCTTTGCTTTGTACTGGGGGTCTATTGTGGATCCGGTGTCTGAGAAGTCACTTGGAAAGTTCCAGAGCTTTAACCTTTCCATCATTCCCATGGTCATCCGGACATAATGTCAACTTCAAACTTCAACGTCATCCTGGAAATCTTCCCAAAAGTCCTCCATGTGATATTGGTGGGGCTCTGATGCCCGGGGAAGTGCCAGTGCAATTTTTCCATGCGGATCAAAGTTCTTCCATGCTAGATAAAATTCTGCTAGGTTCAAGCTCTTAAGTAATTCCCACAAGTGATTGGGAATGGGATATTTGTCACCTTCTTTAAGGAATAGAATGCATGCAGCTCCATTATTTGCCTGCAATACTCCAGGAGAATTATCTTGTTCCCATAATGTTTGGGTAACAAGTAAGGTTTCCCAAAGAAGCCGGTTACCCTTATGTATGTATGCTGCTGGAATTGTATGTAATAATGGCCATAACTTCTGACCAGGTCCATTTCCTCCATGGAGAGGCGGTATCCTACATCTCGGGTAGGTGTGAACAAGTATTAGTAAATGAAGGCATCATTCACCCGGTAGAAACTAGGGAAACTAGCCTCCCATTGGATTTGTGAGAAATAATCCCAGGGAGCCTTCTGACCCGGGGCAATCTCGAGTACACCTATTGTGAGTAACCCATTGATGTGGGGTCATTGTTGCTCTAGGGCCCAAAGAACATAATAATTCATATAAAACTTTTGCTTTTGGGCCACCTGAAGGAACTGAGAATCCACATGGTTTGAAATAATGGCGGCCCAATCAAAGTACTCCCCCCCGGTGCAAATTCCAAGCAAGAAGTAGTACTTCCACCCTGTGAATTCTCGGGCATGTGGTTTCCCGAAGACCCTAGATAGTGCTATCATCCCCATCTGGATGCTTTCTTTAAACTTGGACCGGGGGATCTCCAGCTTCATCTTCCTAGGTTCCCTCTTTGGAGTCTTGAGCCAATGTTATTCATATATATCCAGGCTGCGGCCTCCAACTGCTGAAACTACACTAAGGCATCAAATCTAGTGATGATAATTGGGTTATCGAACTGAGGGATCACCAACCCAACCCAAAAAGTTGCAGTGTCTAGAGACACCATGGGAGTGGGATATTTGGTGGGTTCTGAAGCTGCGAGCATGACGACCCAAACAAAATATTTGTAATGTGTTGCAACTGTTAGAATCAACTCTGGGGCCTGTACCGAGCATGGAAAATAGGAGGCCTTGAGAATCCCCGACACTTATCACCAATGGATCCCTGGACTGTCGCTGAATGTACATTATTTTAACCAGGGCCTACATCTTAGCCCACATTCTGACACTGGTGTCGGTAATCAATTGAAATTTGGAATCAATCTTTGATCCCACAATGATGTTGTCCTTTACGTACTTCCTAGTGAGAGGTAATTTCTCTAAGGCCCTCTCCATCTTAGACCTAATGGCTACCCTAGTGACCGTCATGGAAGGAAGTTCCAGACTTCCAGGTGGTGAAGATGCGGAAACCTCAGACATGATGAAAGTATATTGTTTTAAAAACCTGCAAGGCAAGATGACCGTCAGAATTCATAGATAAATAATACTACGGAAACCAGATATCTTACCACCGTGGCATTTTTTTTCGTGAAAAGTTAGTTTAGGTTAAAAATATTGGAAAGTATATATATAATGCACAACTAAGGATCACCCAATATTCGAGCTCAAGGGTTTTAGCATACTTAGCAAAAGTAGGGTGTGGGCTGGTGAAGACAAAAGACTCAGGGTCCAGAAAACTAACCGTTGGAAGGTGTGCGCAAAAAGTGAACTGTCAGACCCGCGTGAGCGTCACGTGGATATGCAATAAATGGATGTTATGGTGATGGCGGTGCCAACTGTCTGAACGCGCATAAGGTGGAAACCACCTGGATAATTGTAAATGCATTCATGGGACGCAAATGGGTCACTAAGGCTAGTTTATGGAGGATAGAGAAAACTACCTAGTTGAAACTGGCCGAGAGCCGAGCTTCAACCAGGTGATATTCAGCCCTGAACGAGCTCGCAAACATAGATAAAATAGACATAGCACGATGAGCTCCACAAAAGACTGGGTGAATATACATAACATATACATCATATTTACTGCAAAGCTGAAAGGTATACACATGAAAAGTGGAAGGATATACATCAATATACACTAAATATACATATATACAAAACACAGAGCAGCTACCTTAACAAAACAACGCCGAACATGTACATGCATATACAATACCTACAGAATATGCTTACACCTACACAAAGGGTGGAAAACCCTCTGACAGAGCTGACCCACAAACGGGTGGCAAAACCAGATGACCAAGACAAAGACAAAATGAGGAAACAAGACAGAAAACACAAACAAATGCCAACAGAACACAACAAAAAAGTAAGAAAACAAAGGAGAGAAACCAGACACCAACCTAAAAACCAGAGCAAGGAAGGAAGGCAAGGTGCTACGAAGGCTCTGCAATAGCTTCTACCCTCAAATGATCACCACTCAACACCAGAAACCACTTGCAATTTTTTAGAATAACTTGGAATAGCTCGTACTAGATTCTCGCTAAGATCGTCGTGATATCACTCTAAAATCGCTCAAATTGCTTAAGTGTTTTAATCACGGTAATTGTGAAAATGATAGGTGATTTCTATTTATACCCGAGGTGAAAAGAAAGTTACCTTTCCTTCCACAAACTTCGAAACAAGCAGACCTTTGGACTCTGGGCCCGGGGATTCCGCGCGACCATACCCTCTTACGAAAAGAAGACATCATGGCAGAGAATCTCAGAGTCTAAAATCTGGATCTTAGACAAGGAATGACCAACTCCAGGACCGAGTCCCAGAGACATGAGGGATAAAAACAAAAAGAAAAACCAACATCGCGGGAGAGAAAACCCGGAGAAGGAAAACAAGGAAACAAAGGAAAAAGACAAGGCAAGAGACAAAAGAAGAAAGCAAAAAAAAGGGGACCCAACATTTTGCACACAAAATGTAGAGACGGGGATGCAGGGCATAACAGTTGTTTGGTCAGGTTGCACTGTTGGTTACTCATCAGGTTCCTTTGTCCTTCTTTTCATCAGGTAACACTCAATAGTGTTTGTCGGGATGCTTTGTACTTGGCAGTATCGGGTAACCTTGGCATCGCTTAGTGTTGTGCCTTATCTATCGGTGTAGCATAAACTGATGGTGTAGATCATGTTTTTCCTTGCATATACTTATGGAAAAATATAATGTCTTCATATAATGTTTCCTTAGCTTGGGTAATCATGAGGAGATGGTCCTACGGGTCACATTACACACACTTCCTCCATCATTTTCATGTTCAATTTGTTCCCCCATTCATCAGTTGTACCCACACCTTGCTAGACATGGGGGAAAAGCAATGTGATCTTTCTTGAGAGATAATAATCTTTAAAATCTAAAAAGTGAAGAATATTCTTTTAAAAAAAAAATCAAAATCTTTAAAAATTTAAAAAATCCAAAAAAATTTAAAAATTTAAAAATAAAAAATCCAAAAATCTTTCATAAAGTCTCAGAGCTCCATTTGCATATGCCAAGCTTTTGTCATGGTTTTGAAATTTTCCTAAGCCTGAAATCTTTCTATCCAATTGGGGCACAATCCAAAATCAGTGAGTTCATCAAGATAGACCCAATTGACACAAATGTTTTCATCAAACCAAAATCAAGACACTTAAACCCTTTGATTCATATCAAATTTCCAAAATTCCAAATTTGATTGATATTCAACATCACACCAATCTACAACATCAAATCTGATCAAGCCTTAATTAGGATTAAAAACTTGAATAAAGATTGAAATGGATGAAGTACTTCTGAAATATGGATCTACAAACAAAGGCAATGTTATTTCAGGGGGTTACTTAATTTTTGGAATCATATCTTTTTAGAAAATCAATGATGTCTTTGACTAGATAAGCAATGATGGAGATATGATATTTTCTTGATTTTTGTGTATCTTCTTATAAGATTGATTCATGAAAGTATGCAAACTCATCTAATAACATGGTCATCAAAGAATCATTGAGGATGTTTTCATATGGAGGGGATCAAATCTTTGTCTATTTATGCAAACAGATACCTTGGCCATTTAGATTTTCCATATCTTAATGCCAAAATCTACTTGTAATATAGAATCTGACGAAAGTGGTATTTCATACTCACATGGTTGAACCAATGAGAGTTGTACAAGCTTCATTGATGAAATCTAGAGGAAGGAGGTATTCATATCAGCATGGTTTGCAAATCTAAGTAGTGAGGGTTATACCAACTTCAGGTTAAGAAAAGCTCAATGATGGAAAAAAAATAGCATTATCCAGTGATAAGGGACAATCATAGCTGCATCTTGCATTCATTTTTAGATTAGACTTGCATTTTACTTTAAGTGGTTTAGTTTAAGGAATGCATCTTAGTTATGGGATTTCTCAAAAAGGTGGTGAAAATTTAATCATGGTTATCATCAAATTCCATAACCAAAGTACATCATCAAATGTTTGATCCATCAAATGATCAATGTTACATCAAGGATATCATCAATAACCATCTAATCAACTAGGGGAAACCTAACTCTATCCATAACCTATGCCTATATTTGCACTTGCACCAGTAGATGACCCTCCTCTTCTACCTTTCCCTAATTTTGTATCATCAAGACATCTAACTATGCCTATCCAATCAAATATCAATGAGTTAAATCATCCAATTGATCATCTAGCATCAATCATTTATCCTATCATATATTTTCTCATCTTGAGCGCATCAAATTTCCTAACTCCAGATCTTGAGGAAGGAAAATCAATCCATCAACCTACCTATCTTATTAGATTGACATCAATACAACATCAACCAAGTGATTTTGACTGGTCACATCAAGTGATATCAAAACATACTCAACCTATTTGGAGCATCAACAAAGACATCTACATAGGCCTGTCAAACCCAATATCAATCAATCAATCATTTATCGATCATCTTAATCAGTCAAGCATCAAACATCATCCATCCTATCTTCTCAATTGAGGTTTCTCTCAATCTTGGTGAGCACATCTATTTTTGATCCTCTAGATCATGAGGTCAAAGCATCATATCCTATCATCTGACTGTGGAATACACATCAAAAAATGTTGAATCATTCATCAAAAGGGCCTGCAATCTAGTCTTCAAGACACATCAATGATCTAATTCAACCGTGGTATATTCCAAATTGATTTTTATCGGGAAACAAATTGAAATTGTAATCTAAATCAAAATTATACAAATAATCCAAATTACTCAATACCATTTCGATTCATTTCTTGAGGGGGCATCATATCCACATCAAAGATTCAAATCAAGGATTCATATCATATATTTTTTCATCATCAGGGGCAACATCCTATCATTCAATAAATTTGATCAAATCATCATTGGGACATCAAAATCATCAATGGGGCATATCACATCGGTTTAAATTTTTCATCAGGGAATCACAATGAGGTTTCATCATATCAAAATCAAATCAAGATAATCAAATCAACATCAATCAGTGGATCCAACATCATATCAGGCATCGTACATCAGTGATTCTTTGAACCAACGTGCTTCACACATTGATTCAAAGAGGGGCATTTGTAGACACCCTAAATTGGTCAAGACAAGTCAAATTCAAATCAAGCAATTAAAGATAAAAGCATGAATTAATTGAAATCATAGCTATGTGATTAATTAAATAAAAAAGATAAAATAATTTTGCAATTGATTTTAATCAATTAATTGTATAGTTTAAATCACATTTAATCCAACCCATTCAAGGGGATACATGGCTAAATTAAATTAATTAATCAATTGTTAAATGCATTTATTCTCATCCACCACAAAAGGATAAAAACCCAATCAACCATAAGGTGAGAGCATTTTAATCACATTGATTCAACCAATAAGGTGAGAGCATTTGAATCACATGGATCACTCAAGAGGCTTTGCTATCTCCACCATCCAATTTGCCTTTGTTATCTTGACCATCCATTTTTGTCTCTTTGTCCCAATCTTTGAAACCATTAACTTGACTCAACCTTAATCAAGTTTAATTCACTCTACCCCCTACCCTTGGGAAAATCCTATAAATAGGATGAATTTCTAAGATAAAATCACCAATTCACATTCATTCCCATTTGCATTTGCATTATAGTTAAATTTTTGCATCCATGCTTAGCATAGTTTGAGCTCTTTAGCTTTGTTCTTGCATCTTTAGTTTAAATTGCATCATAATTCGTCACGTTTTAGCTTAATTTTATTATCATTTTGTAGCTTAATCTTCAAATTCTCATTATAGGATTGTCACTTTAGGAATGATGCAAATTTGAGAGCATTGTTTTAGCTTCCTAGTTAGAGAGAGATGAGACAGTTTCAATTGTTCATTTTGATGTTTTAGCATGCTATATCTTTGAATCCTTTCAAATTGATAGAATTGAGTTAATGTTTCATGAATATGCATTAAATTATATACAGTTCCATAGCATAACACACTTTTCTTTTTTATTTGATCACGGAGTCTTATCTTATACTTGATGTATGCTCTTAATATTTTTAGGTGACCACTTGTGCTCTTGCAATAGCTTTCTGAGTATGATATTAGTGGTTGAGATATTTTCTCTATAGAGGTCTCTTCAACTAATTGACTTGGAATCTTAGTAAGATCTAGGAATTTGTTGTTGTTTTCTTTATCCTTGTGTGTGGATGTAAGGGTTAAGATCCTTAGTTTGGGGGCTTGCATCCTTGAACTTAGCGATGTCTTATTCCCTCACAATTTTCCCGTGATCTTCATCTTTCTCTCTTTCTGCTACTTTACCATGAGCATGAGGTAGACTCATACTCCCGCTAAAGTGGGGGCTAAATGTACCATCTTAAAAAAGTAACTACCCTTTTCAGGTGCCTATTTTAGCCCCATTTTAGCATTTATGGGTTCTCATGCTTTTTTCACGTTCTTCTAGCTCTTTTTCCTCTGAATCAATATTATTTGTTCAAAAATCAAGAATGGCTCTAATTTCTATGCATATTTCCCAAATATTTATCCATTCACATAATTTATTTTCCCTCTACAACCTATTAGGCCTCATCTTTAGTAATTCCAAGATTTGGATTTGTTTGTGCTTGATTTTCCCACTTATCTTTCCATTTTTTCCCGAACCACTTAACACCTCTCAAATCTCGCAACTTTACCTTGAAACTACACCTTTCGGGTATAGGTCAAACTTGGTTTGACCTATACCAAGTATATGTTGAACCAATTTCACCCTATACCTCAGGGGTTGAATTTTGGTGGGTTTTGGGCCTGATGAAAATTATTTTCATTTTCCCGTCTAGCGCAGTCGGTCTTTGTGAATTTGGACTCTGAAATCACTGGAAAAGGAGACCTATCCCTCTCATTTTGACATCCATTACATACCTACAATTCAATACATGTCTTTATACAAGTAATCTATTGTGAATTCAAGGAGTTTCAAGTAAGAAATAATCCATCCATTGAATGAATTAATCCACACTCCATCAAGCATTCAAGTATTTCCTTCTATAGACATAGCTTCTTTCTCCATAGGACGCAAAGGAGTTTCAAATCTAGATTACATTTCCTCTTTTCTTTTAAATTACATTTCAAGGTTAATTCCCATACAAGGGCTTGACCAAGGCAACCCTCTTTCCCCCAACAATTTCCCCTTCTCTCTTGTGTGTAGGTGCAGGTTTGGAGTGCAGATATAGCTATAGATCCGAGGATCCAATTCAGAGACCTTTCCAGATCTATTTTTTATCATGAATTCTGATAGTATCAGGTATAGGGTGAACCTTCGACCTATACCTAGGTATTCTGAGTGCAGATCTTGTTACAGAGCCAGAAAGACAATCAGAAGAACTCCCTAGATCAACTTTTCTTTCTCTAATTTTGACCGTATTGGGTATAGGCCAAACCTTTGACCTATACCCAGGTATAGGTCAAACCACTTTTGACATGTTCCAAGAGAAGAATAGAAAGTTGTAGATCTCATGTTTGTGGGTTGCAGATTGCCTAGTTTGGAAATCAGACTCTTTCGGGACTCTGTAAGACATAAAATATGCCTCTGAATACCTTTCTTCTTCTCTCATTTTCAGGTGCACACATTCCTAATTTTATATACTACATTTACTTTGATATATTAGACCAAATCTGCTATTGTATCTTGTTAGTAATCATTTCCTTAATCATTAGCATATATCCCTTGCAATCTTCTTTTCTTATCCACATAAGGAATACCCTAAATCCACCTTCTATCTATCTCTTGAATTTGTATCCCTTCATCATTTTGGGTTATACAAATCAAATTTTTCCTAAGGATTGTATTTTAGTATTCCAATGTATGTGTAAAGCAGTTGTCTATCATTAATAATCATTGTATATTATACAATTTCAATTGATAAAATGAAGAACACTGGTTTCTAAAATTGATCCAAGTGTCATGTGTGAGATCAGTCAATATGAAGACCATGAATATCATATGGAGAGTTCGGTGTTTTTTGTGTTCTATTTCATAAAACATATTTTGGTTAGAGTATGATTTGTTGCATTATGAAGGTACTACTACAAGTTTTCCTATAGAACTTGTATAAATTTCTTTGAGTTACTACATGCATGAGTGAGTACATAGAGACATAGATTTGGCTCACTATATATCATCCCAAAACATTGGTAATAGTGTTTCTTCTATATTGTTACATGTGTATTTTTTGTAAAAATTTCAGGATTAGTTACTATTCATTCATTTAAGCTATCCTCCAATGCTACATCATGAAATATAAACACTCCCAAAATAAAATATTAGCTATTATAAATGTGACCAGGAAAACAATTAGTTACTTGATGATAATACACTTCAAATTGAGACATACAACAATATATTATAATCACTTGATAATAAGTTACCTTATTTCTCCAAAGTATGGTGCCAATGTTGTAGAATCATCTGGTAGTTTGAAGCTTCCTACTCCTAAGATTCCTCTCTCTCTCTCTCTCTCTCTCTCTATATATATATATATATATA
>MU226866.1:804655-818309 GCA_018584345.1 Thuja plicata
TATATATATATATATATATATACATATTTATTTATTTATTTATTTATAAAGCCAATCCTATCACAAAGAGCACACCAACACAGCTCTAACTAAGTTCCACATCAAAAATATTGTAGAATCTTACCAAAATGTCCTCTAGTATAACCCTAATATTCATTGAGTTATCAAAGGGAACTTGCCAAATTCTACTGTTAATATAATTTCATTATAAAACTTCATCATCTAAGTGCAAGCCTTAATTCCACAATTGAAATGATTAACATCACACATATCTTTATAATTTGCAAGCCCTAATATGCTTTGTAGATGCTCGGAATTGTCCTCTACCCATGACAACACTTTTCACTAAATTTTCATCTAAACTAATTAAATAATTTTATTATTTAATTAGGACTAATTTTATTCTTCTAATATCTCATAATTAAATAATTTTATTATTATTTTTATTACTTCTTTCAAAATCTTTAATTGAATAATTTTACATTATATAATCAAAATTCATCATTCATCCTTAATGAAATGATCTTTACCATTTAATTTCCTAAGCTAATCTTTCTTCTATGATTGATTAAGTAATTATCTCAACTATTTAATCCATCTAATTGTTCTTGGTTAAATTGTTATTTTTTAATTATTTAATCCCTTGATCTAAAATCTTAATAATTAAATAAATTCTAAGCTTATTTAATTATCTCTCAAATGTGGGTGAAATAAAGAAATTTTATTTAGTCTTTTTCAACCCCACTTAACTCTTCCATCTTCTATTTTATTCTTCACTTTCCACTCCCACTTTCTAATTTATCTCCCCTCTTAACTCTTCCACTCTTTCTCACTTAACTCTCACTTGCTAATTTCTCTCGTTGGTGTAATTAATCCATTTTTCCTTGGTTAACTCACTACTAGGTCCAAATTACACTTTACTTAGGCTTAGTTAGGGAATTACATAGGAGTAGTTGGAGCAATTCCACTTTAGGTGGTCTTATCATTTTATTATTTTATCATATTCATTTATAGTGGATGAACTCTTCCACTTTGGAGGGTGATCCACCTTTAGTGGACATGTGATTCCACCTTTGATGGGTGATCCACCTTTTATGGTTTTCTCACACTGTCACCTATCCACCTTTCATGGGGTGATAGTTTGTCATGTTAGTTATCATGTATATCTCATTCACTCCTTTAATACTCACCTTGGCTATATAATAAAGGGGTCTCATATGTAATATTCATTCTAGTAGAGCCAATCCATTTAATCCAGTTGATTCATTATATTGCATTCTTAGTTAGAATACACTGTATTCATGTCATATTTATTCACTCATGTTATTGTGCTTTCCATTTGGTCTCTCGATCTTGGGTGGATGTCTCAATAGTGAAATATCACATGGTATCAAAGCTTGTTGAGTTCCATCAAATAGTTTTTGTGAGAATTTTGGTGTAATTTGGGGTTGTCATTTTTGAGGCATTTTGTTTGTGGTCAAAATGGGAGCTTGTTGGGTTAGGTTTGAGGCGACCATTGCATCCAGAAGGTTGTTTTCAGTTATCACCTTTTTTTTTCTCAAATTAGACTCTAAAGGCCAAATTCACAACTATTTGAAGTTTGGAGGTGGTTTCTAGACCTAGGAGAAATCTGCAATTTTGGAGCACTTTGTGTGAAAATCGACCTTGCCATCACACTCAGAAGACCTAAAAACTCCAAAGCCAATTGTCAATTTGTCCAAATTGGAGCAGTTGACCCCTAGGGATTAGAAAAATTTCTCCCAATTGTCGTGTGGCCATCATTATTGCATAGTAAGGTACATTTAAAATAGTAGAAAATATTTTCTTCACATACTAACATTTTGTTATTATTATTTTTTAGATTAAACAGTTTATTTTTGTTCAACGTTGTCTACCTAGACCTGTTATATTGTCTATATAGGCTAGTACCTTATAAAAATAAACTACCTAATCCAAACTTTTTATTTTTAATAAAATGATATAATATGTAAATACAACATTTTCCTATATTTAAAACATATACCTGACTGTGCAATAATGATGTCTATGCGACAATTAGGAGAAAAAAATATGATGTCCTAGGGTAAGCTGCTTTGATTTGTACAAATTGACAATCTTTTTCGGGGTTTTTGGGCCTTCTGAGCATGATGGAAAGGTCAATTTTGCCTCAAACTGCTCCAAAATTGCAAATCACCCTTGGGTCTAGCAACCACCTTCAAACTCCAAATGATTGTAACAAAAGGAAATTTTAACTAAAAATAACCCTTTGGACCCAATGGTGGCCTCAGATATGACACAGCAAGCTCCAATTTTGACCATAAACAAAAAGTCACAAAAATGGCAATCAAAAACTGCAACAAAATTCTCTCAAAATACTATCTAATGGCACTCAATATTTACATATTTTGTCATATTATTAATTTTTTTTCTTGGATTAGATAGTTCATTTTTGTAAAGTATTGGCATGCGCAAATAGTACAATAGGTGTGTAGATATTTTTGCATATGCGGGCATGATAGAATTCTATGGGTGTCATGTGGAAACACACATAAGTTGGCAAGTCCATGCAGGTTCAACATGGTTAACATAGTTTGACCGCTACATCAACAATCTATTCATTAAGGTTTGACTACCATGTCGATAGTCATTTCCATCAACAAGTGCCAACTCATTATTTAGCCACATCATTTATTGTTATCTCTATGAATATTTTGTTGTCATTAGTTAAGGCAAAGTCATATGAGTCAGAAGATTCAATTGGTGAAAAGGAGAAAAGAAAATATATGAGAAGTTGGTAATGTACATCGAGCAAGGCAGTGAAGTCAATAAAGAATAGACACAACACCGAGTGCCTATAGTCATCGAACATCGAGTGCATATGAAGTACACTGAGTTGACAATTATAGAGTACTATAAGAGCAAGTTAATCAAGCGAAGAGAAGTTACTATACCGAGTTACTTAATTGATTATAATATGATAAGGATGCATTTAATGAATTGATACAGCATTAATTATGATTCTACAATGCACGAAGATCAGTTTGTTACATGATCAACGATCGATATAATTCAAAGAGAAGATCTAAGAAGAAGATTAAGCGGTTAATCAAAGATTGTTATTTCCAAGAAAAACACCAAGTACCGAGGTAAAAGTGACATACTCACCAAGCGAAAAAATAGATCTAACGGTTAAAATAAATTATCAGTGACCAAATGCATAAGATTAAGAGGCAATAAATCTTATACTTAAAGGGTGATTTACAGAATAAAATTAAGATGACATAGGAGAAAAAAAAGAGACATGGTGGTAATAAAGAGAATGTTGATATTGTAAAAGGAGTTATATTGAAGAACAAAGATCAGAGCAGAGCACCGAGCTGATATCTAGCTACAATAGAGAAAATATGAGCGGTGTTACATATTGTAATTAAGGTAAGACAATATTTCAGAGCACATAAAGTATGATCGACATTTGTTATTGATGCAATATAGTAGACATGATAGGTTGTTAATAATATTGTTTTGAGAGCTAGAAATCCCAATACTAGATAGATCTTAACCAATCTAATATTTGTAAAACCTTTAACAGGGTACATCTAAGTGTAGAGATTGTAAAATCCTCTAACCAAGTAGACCTATTAAGTCTTTGTATACTCTTAATCGGGTAAGCTATCAAAATGGATAATCTTTGTAAGATCTAACTGAGCACCCTTTATGTTGTAGTTAGTGAAGGTTGTGGGTATCATCCCCGCCGCAGTTTTGTCCACTAACCAAGGATTCCTGTGGAAATAAAATCATGGAGTTATGAGTTCATTTACTTGAATGTTGTGATGTTATATTTTATAAGTTTTATATTAGTTTCATTTCAAGTTATTGAATTCGGTAAATAGCAAGAAATAGTATATAGTTATTGATAGTTTAAGTTATAAATATTTTTGTGGTATTGATTCACCCCTCCCCTCTTAGTCCCAACTTTCCATAGTAATTGCAACAATTGGTATCATAGCTACTACTCTTGAGTTATAAGCTTTGACCACCTGAGAGTTAAAGATCCCAGTCATGCAAAGTTTTAGGCAATTCAAAAGAATTGATGGCCTTGAATCTGAGTTGGAAAGTGCAAGAGAGTTAATCATTGATCTGAAGAAGAAAATTGAGAAGTCTTTGAGGGTTAAACTAAAAATACATGAAGAACTAAAGGTTACACAAGAACAAGTTGATACACTTGAAACAACATCGGAAGGCAATGTTATTGATGAATCTGAGACAGCTATAAAAGAACTATTGAAAAGAATGATACACTTATCAAGTAGTTGGACCTAATGAAAATAGATCTTGAAACTAGCATGATAACAATGACTAAATTGATTGAAGGAAAAAGAATTGTTGAAGATGAAAAGAAAATGGAAGAAGATGATAAAAGACAATTTGAAATGAAGCTTTTTGAAAAAGATAATGAGATCATGAGAATGAAATAGGTTCACTATGACATGACCAACCAACTTATGAATGCAAATCAAGATAACACAAGAAAAGAATTTCAGAATCAAGCACTGAAAGCTGAAATTGAAATAATGGATCAAAGACTGAAAGATGAGAAAAATGCAAATGCAATACTGAAAAGAAACAAAGAAACACTGAAATCTTTGGATCAACAATTCATGAATCAAAAGAAGAGGACTAACAAGATAGGAATTGGATTCAAATAGGATAGTACTACTGAGAAAGGAGAATCATAAAAAGCATAGAAAGGTGAAAGTATTGCACCCCCACTGAAACAAAAGAGGCCTATTTGCAATTATTGTGGGAAGCCAAGACATATTGCTAATGTTTACAAGAGAAGGAAAGGTAAATTACTAAGTACACCTAAGTTTGATAGTTATTGTTTTAGATGCAATAGGTATGGACATCAAGCATTTGAATGTAGAAGTAATCTTTCTAACAACACAAGGAAACCTAAGTTTGATGGTTAATGTGAGAACTGTAATAAGTTTGGACACAAATCTTAAGAGTGGAGAATAAAGAAAAGAAATGATGAATGGAAGCCTAACCGAGAGAATGCTAAAACCAACCGAGTAGGCATTTCTATACCATGGGACTATAATACAAGAATTTCATATTTATCATGTGGAAGGTATGGACACATTTCTGAAAATTGCATGTTGATGCATGGAAGGAACAATAGAAGAGCATTGAGAAACCCTGGCATGGCATGTTTACATTGTCATAAGGTAGGACACCTTGTGAGGAATTGTAGATACTGAGGTGATGCACCGACCAAAGATGAACCTGAAGTAAAAGCTCCTACTATTGTTGATGAAAACTGAGAACAAATGAACAAAATCTGGAGGAAAAAGACTTAGGATGAAGGGAAATCATCCAGAAGCACAGACTGCACCATCTCTACCGATTTGGTTGCACTGAGCTCCACCCTATTAGTGAGAGGTGTGTAGGAACTACATGCTTATAATAAATCCTACTTCAGTTCCTAGAAATAGAATTGAGATTGATATCAGCATATTGAGATGCATTTGGATAAGTTGTGTAGGTTTTGGATGAATATTTTTATATATAATTATTTTGTTTAACTCGGTCGAGAAAAGTAACTATGTAGTCGATATAAAGTTAAAAAGGGACTTGAAAAGTGCATTTAATGTACATTAATAGAGCCATTAGAAACCCTAATCATGGAAAAAAGTGTAAATATGTCATTTTGCAAATCATTTGAACCTAACATTTATATAATAACATTGAGCACATTTGCAGAGCAACTATCCTGAGTGAAGTCAAGCTATTAAGAGGTATTTCCAAATCTTTGCAAGAGTATTGAGAAACATTTGAGATATTTACTTCATTCTGAGTTGATTTTGTAAAGTCGTGTTTTAATGAAGTGTGCCCTAGTTTGTTTAATCGAAGTATTTGAAGTTATTCATGGCACCAAAGTTACAGACAAATACAGTTGTGAAGGTAGTAGAACCAGTGAATCTGAAATACCTGAATATTTGTACATTGTGTGAAGCAGAGATAAATACATCATTTAACAAGTTGTGCGAGAATGGAAAAGTGAAAGACGAGAATATTAACCTAGAATCAAAAGGTTTGACACACATTGTTCACTTATCGAGGGTTTTTAAGACATAATGGATAAGAATGGTACTTAGCCAAGCACATGAGAAATTCATGTGGTTTGATGAAGATGTCAAGATCACTAAGGACATATTGCACATCATTACTAGATTCCCTATCGAAAACAAGCCCAAGGACACTAAGAAAATTGACAAGGGTAAGCTCACCGAGCTTACTAAAGTACAATGGGATGACAAAGGGGTGAGGATATCCACAGTGACAAACCATGAGTTCTGATATGTTTGTAATATTTTATCATGCTGGGTGTTCCAATCGTCCTGAGTGGATAGTGTACCATGTAGAGAAGTGGATTTGGAATATAATATAGTAAAGAAAGGACTTAAATTGGATGTATGTGAAATCTTGCTAAAGTAATTAGAAGACAATATGAACACAATTAGAAAAGAAAAGACTAACACACTGAATTTTGGGTCATTATTGGTATGTATTTTCTTCTAATATCAGAATTCATTTCCCTCTATTGGAGATGTAGTTTGAATCCCCAGAAGACCTATTCTTTATCAAATAAATGAGTATATACAAATTTTAGGAGATAATTTTGATGCAATCATGTCTGAATACTTTCAAAATTTCCAAGAAAGAATGCACAAGAGGTATAGGATACCACCTCAACTGGTTGCAAAGTATCAAGATAATATATGTTTTGAGGTTGACACTGACACTTGTAATATCAATGATGTTGAGCCTAGAACCAAATGGATACAATTGACAGGATATGAACTGGGTATAGATATTGCATCACAACAAATTAATGCACTACTTGCAAAACCTATTGATCCCAAAGCTAAGAGGTATGGCACTTACGAAGAAGTGAAAGTAAGGAATAAGAAGAACATTGTGATACCTAAAGAAGTCAAGAAGATAGGGAAAAAGATTGCTAATCTATCCAATACATTAAGAGTGAATGAGACAAGTGCTAAAGACACAAATGATGAGCAAGATATTGTTGTTTCTAAAAAATAACTTGCACTTGTAACTTCACCGAGCACGAGAGGCACTAGAAGAAACACCAAATCTTCAGTAAAACCAAAAGAAAAGGTAGTTGCAGAGATAAGTCAACCTAAAGGCTAAACATACATGAGAACCCAAGGAGGAAACTAGTTATACATTCACAGATGAAGTTAATACTTGAGAATGAGAGTGAAACTAAATCAGATAAGGAAGCTAAGTCAACACTTGTAGCAGATTTTTCAAAAGTTCCACGAAGTCTAGATGATTTTCTAGAAGAGCTAAAGAATATAGGAAGACTTGGAGCTTTTAGGAAGGAAAAGCGTGAGAAAAGGAATGATGAAGATAAGAAAAAGATTAAAGAAGCTATTGTGGTAATACTAATGAGATACAGATTGACCCCAATATACCTAGCAAATAAGATGCCAAAAGAATTGTTTAATAAGATTGATGCAAGATGGAAATATGCACTTAGTAGTGAAAGAAAAATGAGAGAGAGGTCACTTGTACATATTGTTCCTGATCTCGCACCATCAGATATTAGTGAAGCAATACAAAAATATGCAAGAAGATTTATAGTCAAGGGAAGAGCCCTGAGAATCATGAATGGAGACATATTATCTATGGACAGGGAAATTGATGCAAAATGGAGAGATTTATTTGACATATCTACTACCAAGCAACCTAATGCAACAAAGAATCAAAGTGAAACCATCATTAGTTAGATAAAGGAAAACACGTGCCAAATAGATCCAATTGACCTTACCATTGATAATGTAGAAGTAATCATTGAAGATGCATCAGAGCATATTGATCATGCAAAGGAGTTGTCAAAGGATGAAGATGTAATGGACTTTCAAGTACTAGACACCAAATATATGGATGTAGATGTTACACCATTGCAAAGTATTGATCTTGTATTGGTACAAGTACAAAGCTATTCTTCTATGCAAATTGGTACCACTAAAGTTACACAAGTTATGGAAACTGAGCCACCATTTGACACTGGAAATGTAAATGTTGATAAGCCAGAGGCTACCAAGACTAAACATAAGAAGGATACCAAGTTGGAAGAACCAACCGACACTGGATGAAAAAATTTGAACACACCAATGTGATAATCCTAAAGGATAATATATTTTGGCATTATTATTCAAAGGAAACAATTTTTGAACCGTCGGTAACATGATCACTGAAAGATAGGTTTATAGTGCAACCTAACACAGCAGTTCACAGAGGTCACCAAAAATGCTAAGTACACTATCACCGATAGACAGTTTACAGTGTAAACCGACAACACACTTTACTGAGAAAACCAACAGACAGTCTAAAGAGCAACCCGAGAAGCAGAATGTCTACAAAGATATCACCAAGGAAAGAATATAGAGAAACTTGAGCACCATTCTACCAAGAGATAGCTTTAATTCAAAGAAATGTGGATCTGAGTAACATGTCAGATAAAACACTTAATTTTTATAATTAGCTTTAATGCTTATCTTTAAAACCATTTCTTGAGGGACAAGTAAAGCATATGTAATTGTTTTAATCAGTCTAATTGATTAAAAACATGCAAACTAGGAGATCAAGGTCAAGTTGTAAACCTTTGATCATAGATTTTTCATTGTAAAGCGTGAAACATAGATAGGTCAATATATTGTATAAATAGATGTAGAAATCAATCAGACAATCATGATTGTAGCCACAACAGACATCTATAGATCAGACAGAGAGTTTTATGCAGAAGGACAACAAAATATGAAATCAATTATGAAGAACAAGATTCAAGGATACCGAGTAGAATAGAGGTATTAATCAATCACTATAGGTGATACATATACATTATGTACTTAAAGGATCTATATTCATCAATTTAGGATTGCACACTATCAGGTCAACAAGTATTTTTTACCGCATTATAACAAGTGTAGAAAATAGAAGAAATCATTTAAGAAGGTGGATTTAACAATCCTTATGTAAATCCCTTAACCGAGTGCACACTTAACAGTGTTTCTAAATCTCTTAACCGAGTAGACCTAACCAATCTAAAATATTACTCCTAACGGGGTAAGATCATCAGAAGTGATCACACTTGTATCCTTAACTGACACCTTGCATTTTGCAGATAGTGAAGCTTTGTGAGTTTCATCCCCACCACATTTTTTACCTTCTAACAAGGGTTTTCTGTGTTACTAATTCTTGTGTCATGTGTACTTACATTTCATTAATGTTTCTATGAATGTTTACATCCAATTAAGTTTATATTTTGATATTACATGCATAAGATAGAAAAACATCAATGGTCAGTAAAGAAAGAACATAGTACTAATGGTTAATTGATAAAAAAATTTAAGGGTACTGATTCACCCCTCCCCTCTTCGTACACACCATTCTATTATTCCAACAATTAGTATCAGAGCTAGATTTCTTATTTAGAAAAGTTTAAATCACTTGAGAGAAAAGATCATACAATGGAAAGGTACAGGCTAGACAAGAATATTAAGAATCATAAATTGCAGATACAGATCTTCTATGAATAATACAAAGAAGAAAGAATCAAGATGAGAGAGCTATTGGATGAAATAAAAGTAATGGCATCGTGCTGCAATGAAACAAACTATCATGAAGAAGAGATACCTGATTTGTTTGAGTCATCAAGATCAACATCTAGCAATACACCAGACACATTTGAAGGAAGTATTACAAGTTTGAATGAAATCAATCAACATCTGAAAAAGAAAGTAAAGGTACTGCAAATCGGTCAAGAGACACAAATGGTAAGGATGATTGATGTTATGAATAATACTAGACAAGTTGAACAAGAAAGAACATTAGCTATTGATGACAGGAGGAAGATCACTAAAAAGCTACAAGAAAGAGAGATTAAAATACAGAGACTTACTGAACATCATCATGAGATCACCAATCAAATAGTTCTCATGAGTCATGAGGAAATCCAAGTGAACATAGAACTCAATGGGAAATAGGAAGCTATTGTTGAGATAAGAGAAGAAAATGAAATACTAAAGCATAAAGCAAGGATTCAGCAACAACACAATGATATGATCAAGAAAGTTGAAGAGAGCACAAAAAAAAATGGATGATTTTTTGAATGGGCAAAGGAGACTCAACAACAATACCTTTAGGGTATACCAAGCATGGAGAATCATCAAACCAAGATGATCAGAATGATGTATACAAAAATCAAAGACCAAGGAAGCAGTCATGCAATCACTGTGGAAAACTAGGCCACACATCAAACGTTTGCAGGAGCAAAGCTAAAGGTATTCCTAAATCCACATCTACATTCATAGGTAAATGTTATAACTGTAACAAGAAAGGACACAAAGCACATGAATGCAGATCCAAGGTGAAAAAACCAAAGAAGGAATCCTACATGGAAAAATATTGTTCTAATTGCAAAATGCATGGGCACACATCTCTTGAATGGAGGAAAAAGAAAAAGAAAGCATGGAAGCCAAAAGAACAAGAAAATGGTTATCAACTGAGAAGAGTCGGTAACTCATATGTTTGGGATTACAACACATGGGAAAATTGCACAACATGTGGTAGATATGGACACATAGCTGCAAACTGCATGAGGAAATGGACAAGAAAGTCTAGAAGCTGGACTAACCCTAGAATGGCATGCTTACACTGTCATAGGTTCGGTCATCTAAGCAAGGACTACAAAGACTGAGTGATAGAGTCAAACACTTTTGCTAATGGGAACATTATTAAAGATATCAGGAGAATGAGAAATAAAATGTGGAGGAAAGCTACAAGCACTGATGATGTTGGACCAAGAAATACAATTGGTGACACCTTATCCAATGGATCGGGTGATATCACCACTCCCACCTAAGCAGAAAAAGTAAGTATGGAACTGCACTATAAAAAGCTATATTTTACATTAGTTCCTATGTACATTGATAAAATGAAAAATTAGCATGAATGAAGATTGACTATGGTATTACTTTTTATGAATTTGTGAATTCAATCTCGTCGGTCAATACACACCAAGAATCATTGGTGTACATATAAAAGCTAAGTTGATAATTTAAACTGAGCAGCATTGGTAATCATGTAAAAAGACAATGAAGTCTTTGCTACATATCAAGCATCGTCGGTGAACATATGAAAGGTCAATTAAGTTGACACTTACCCTGAGCAATGTATACTCATCGAGCTGAAAAGTTTGTGTGATGACCGAGTGACTTTGTCTTCGACCACTGAGAAGTAGGTGAAGCATTTATTGCACCACTTAGTGCATCATCTATAAAAGGGAAATGGAAAGCTCATTCTTTCACAAAGTGATTGAGAGAGAAGAGCTAAGCGAAGTAGAGCGACCAACAATGACCAGATTGTAGAGTGATTCACAAGCATATTCACGACTATTCAGACAGACTCCCAATAGCTACAACAGATTAAGTGAGTAACTAAGACTCACCAAGCTCACAGTTTGTTTATGGGAAAATCCCTAATTTCATAAAAATGTGGCAACTACTTCACGAGTTTCCAAGATCAAGAATGCAAAGGATAAGAAGGTTAATATGATCAAGAACTCTACTTGTGAAGAACCCAAGTACAAATTCTACCCCGAGGTTGATTCACAACCTAATGACGTTGGAGTGTTCTCAACCATACCACCTAGGATTTTTCTAGTCGAGGATGTCCGAGCCTATATCCACTATAAGGTTGCAAAGATCGAAGATCTTGAAGTTGAAGAAGATTACAAGAAGCTTTACACATATGGAAACATTAAGGATGAACATAAACACATTGAGGTAAAAGGGTTGAAAAATGCCCTAATGTTCCTGAAGGAATTTAAAACCAAGTGGATTCAGATAGTTCTTAGTTGGGTACATTACCAAAAGATATGGCTGGATGAGCCAAAACTGATCACCAAGGATGTAATACACGCAGTAACCTGTTATCCAGTAACTGACAAGGTCAAAGCACTCAAACATCCTCCTCACCCCGATATAGAAAAGATGACAGGTGTGGTATGGGATGGCAGAGGTTAAAGGTAAACTCCATCACTGATCTAGAACTGAAGTTTGGTGCATGTGTACTAGGATACAAGGTATTCCAAGCCAGTCGGTTAAACAACATAGCATGCTGAGCAATTGACACTACCCATAAGATTGTGAAGAAGGGATTACAACTGCATCTATATGATCTTCTACTGAAGTAATTGGAGGAGAATATGAGAACAATTAGGTCAACAAGGACTAATTCATGTAATTTTAGATCACTCCTAATGTGTACATTTTTCTATTTATAGAACTTCTTCCCATTTATCGGTAATGTCAATTGGGACAATACCCAACCAATGACAATGCAAATTAGTGAATTTATCAAGTCACTAGGGGAAATTTTACATCAGTCATGGATGTATACTTCACTACCTTTAAGGACAAAATGAAAAAGAGGATGAGGATACTTGAACAACTAGTGGAACAGTATAAGGATCATATATGTTTCATAGTGGATACTGACACCACATTGATAAAACCAGTTGTACCAAGGACAACATAGTTACTGTTAATCTCTAAGTTCTGTTGATGATTAGTGACCAACACTTAGTCATTCACTTAGGTAGTTTTAGTTGGTTATCACTGTGGCCGAGCTAAAACTATGCAAGGTCGAGCAACATTGCCGAGCCGAGTTACATTGCCGAGTCGAGTAAGATACAGGGATGTTAAGTGCCAAGCGACAGACAGTCAAGTGTCGAGCAGGATAGTTTTTGTATACATGTTTGGAATGATACAAACTTGAAGGATAAGTGATTTGGCTGACTTGTATAATCTTTTTGGGCTGACTAATGTATGCATTTAATATTCTTATACGGAGTTAGTTATGCATTTAATTGTTTTATCCTATGCATGACTCATTGTAAGCATTAATTGTTTTACCATCAAGGCATGGATATCAGATCTTGATCATTGATCTAGTTCTCGCTATTAGATCTTAACAGATATATTAGATTGCTTCTAAACCCTATTTTGTAAGTGTGTGTGTATAGTGTGTGGCGATTGCATTTTTAGAAGTGAAATGCACAAAGGGTTATTTTGTTAAGAAGCAGAGATCAAGCAGAGCAATAACATAGTGAATAGCAGAGTAATGTTATATCAGATTATGAGATTATAGAAGGTACTAGAAAGAGGAGATCTGTCATTATAATCAGAGTGCATAATGAAGGATCAATACTTGAGACTTTCTAATCATTGTATCAGGTTAAAATCTCTTAACAGAGTGGTTTTAGCAGGCCTTTTTTAATCTCTTAACAGAGTGCTTACTTCATTGTAAGTTTAAATCCTTTAATAGGGTAGATTGTAATGATCTGAAGCTCTTAACTAGGTAGACCTTTCATAGGGTAGATTACATTTTGTAATCAAACATTGTAACCTTAACAGGTACACTTTATTATTGCACTAGTGGAGAATTTTGTGGGTGTCATCCCCACCCCAATTTTACCTATTTGGGTTTCTGGGTTACCAAGTTATTGTGTTATGTGTTATTTATTTCATTGTGTGGATGCTATCTGAGATTACATTAGATT
>MU226866.1:819403-834340 GCA_018584345.1 Thuja plicata
CATCAAAGGTACAAGAGAAATCACCAAGAAAAGGCAATACTCACAATTGGGATTACAATACATGGCATAGTTGTCATTACTATGGTGAGTATGGACATGTTCCAGAAAACTACATAAGGACACATTTTAGAGGTAAATCTAAAACTTAGATGAATGGAAGCCTAGTTTGTCATAGTTGTTTGAAAATTGGACATACAAGGAAAGATTGCAAAACTAGACTACCTGCTCCTATTGTTGAGCAAATTAGGGAATAGATGAACAAGACATGGGTTAAGAAGTTTGAACCATGTAGCAGTGAAGCTAATGAAGCCGAGGTCACCCAATCCAATGGATCAGGTGATCACATCATCTCCAACTAAGAGAAAGAGGTATGTAAGGAACTATATTTAAAATTCTTATCTTACATTAGTTCCTAACATAAAATGTACAAAAGTCCATATTTGCATATGTTAAGATGCACCAGGACATATCTTTAAAGACAAATACCGAGATGAGTCAATTACAGTAATAGGTGCCAAGTACTAATCATGGACACTAAAGCCGAGTTCTTTAGTGAGTGTCAAGTTTTGTTGGCCGAGTAAATTTTGTGAAGGCCGATTTTAGTGAGCCAAGTGGGATGCGAGTTGTGTTAAAGCCAAGGATAGAAAAAGACAAAAGAAGTTGAAGTCAAGACTACCCTTGAAACATAGATACCTAAAGATCAAATTGCCATTGAACATGACAAGACCAAAGATGCATTAGATGCAACAAACTCTGTTGATCTGACTGCAAATAGTCCTATGGATTATATAGTTGATGATCCAAGCAATTTGAATGCCGAGGAAAAAGAGATGCCGAGTGGTAAAGACACTGATTTGCCTATTAAGGCAACTAATACTGAAGAAGAAAAATCCACAACATCTGATGAGATACTTGAAGTTGTCAATGATTAGAAAGGTGAAGGACAACAGAAAACAAATGAACAAGAGGTAACTTCACAGAATCCACCTATTTTAGAGGTTGTAAAGACAGTTTTAGATAGTGGAGTAGAAATAACAAATATTGTTGATAAGCCTAAAGAAGTAGAGGCAGTGCAAGTGTTGGTTGATCTACCACACTCTGCGTCATCCACTCCCACTGGTTCTAAAACTGGGAGTATGTCGAACCCCCAGACAATATTAACAGAATTAAAAGAGGCATTAGATGTTGACACTATCAAAGGGAAAGATATTATGCTGTCGAGCATAAGTTCTCCACAATTGAAGAAGAAGAAAATCTTGAAGAAGAAGTCTCCAATTTTAAATGGAACATTAGATGAGGTCATTTCCATTCCACAATGGAATTCCAATGAGTTATATTTTGAACAAATAGGGACTCTTCAAGAATTGCTTAAGAGGAAGAAGAGACAGGAAGAGTTGAAGATAGAACAAAAGCAAAATCAGGTGTTGCATGACATCAAAGACATATCTACAAAGACTTTTGACTTAGAGGATGAATTGCCTCAAGCTCCAATCATTGATCAGCTAGTCAACATTGTACAGAAAGTAATAGATGAGGACATTGACAGTAATGCGAAGCTTCTGCAATGGTCCCAGAGAAGATTTGATAGAAAAGTTCTAGAGAAAATCTTAGAAGAGATAGCAACTAGACAGGTTGAAATTTCTATTCTTGTAGAAACTTTAGAGAAAGTTACAGCCAATGTTTATTCTTTGTATGAGAAATTATGTGATGTTGAATTTTTCACAAAGGATAATCTACAGCTTGTTGAGAAGCTATAGTTAGATTTAATATCAACTGGTACTACTTTGGGTAAAGATATTACATCTAGTTCTTTACATTTTAATAAGTTGATAAATGCACAAAGGAGAATAGCCGAGCTTATGGCTGAAGATGGTCAAATAAGGGCTAAGTTGATAACTATTTAGACAAGCTTGTTGCCTCACTTGGAGGTAATACAGGAGGAACTTTCAAAAGCAAAGGAGTTATCATAGAGCACTACAAATTTATCTACTGCAGATAGTTTAGTGCGTCTAGTTGCTGAGCTAGAAATCAAATTGGAAGTTATGAAGATTGCAAAGGAAAGCTAGGATACCACATTTGAATCCACCCTGCAGCTTCATAAACAATTTTTGGATAAGTACAACTTAACCCCACCAGCAATCAGTGACAAAAACAAGGGGGAAGTTAGTAAGGAAGTTGGAAGTTAGTAAGGAAATTATTTAAGGAAGTATGAAAGGATACATCAGTACAACATAGGTACACTTGTATATAAATTTTGTATGAATTATTCCACGTATATTCCTAGGGGGAGTACTTTGTATACTTAGGCAATATTTTTTATAAAATCAATGGAAGTAATGATAAGTGTTTTTGCCACTAATATCAAAGGGGGAGATTGTTAATCTCTAAGTTCTGTTGATGATTAGTGACCAACACTTAGTCGTTCACTTAGGTAGTTTTAGTTGGTTATCATTGTGGCCGAGCTAAAACTATGCAAGGCCGAGCAACATTGTCGAGCTGAGTTACATTGCCGAGCCGAGTAAGACACAAGGATGTTAAGTGTCGAGCGACAGACAGTCAAGTGCCGAGTAGGACAGTTTTTGTATACATGTCTGGAATGATACAAACTTCAAGGATAAGTGATCTGGCTGACTTGTATAAGCTTTTTGGGCTGACTAGTGTATAAATTTAATATTCTTATACGGAGTTAGTTATGCATTTAATTGTTTTATCCTATGCATGACTCATTGTAAGCATTAATTGTTTTACCATCAAGGCATGGATATCAGATCTTGATCGTTGATCTAGATCTCGCTATCAGATCTAAATAGATATATTAGATTTCTTCTAAACCCTATTTTGTAAGTGTGTGTGTATAGTGTGTGGCGACTGCATTTTCAAAAGTGAAATGCACAGAGGGTTATTTTGTTAAGAAGCAGAGATCAAGCAGAGCAATAACACAGTGAATAGCAGAGTAATGTTATATCAGATTATGAGATCATAGAAGGTACTGGAAAGAGGAGATCCATCATCAGCATCAGAGTGCATAATGAAGGATCAATACTTGAGACTTTCTAATCATTGTATCAGGTTAAAATCTCTTAACATAGTGGTTTTAGAAGGCCTTTCTTTATCTCTTAACAGAGTGCTTACTTCATTGTAAGTTTAAATCCTTTAATAGGGTAGATTGTAATGATCTAAAGCTCTTAACTGGGCAGACCTTTCACAGGGTAGATTACATTTTGTAATCAAACATTGTAACCTTAACAGGTACAATTTATTATTGCAGTAGTGGAGAATTTTGTGGGTGTCATCCCCACCCCAGTTTTACCTATTTGGGTTTCTGGGTTACCAAGTTTTTGTGTTATGTGTTATTTATTTCATTGTGTGGATGCTATCTGAGATTACATTAGATTCATTTATGTATGAATGTGGATCAGTTTGTTTTAAGTGTTTAACAAGGAAAGATCTAATTCACCCCCCCTCTCAGTATCTTGCTTTCCCATTATTGTATTTCCAACAGTTACCACCTCTTGATTATGAAATCAACATTGATCAAGCCATAAACACTATTGAAGCATTACTGAATGAGGCAGTTGAAAAATTACTGCCAAGATTTGGCACCTATGAAGAAGCTAAGGCCAGAATTAAAATAGGCCTAGTGGTGAAGAAGATTGACAAAAAGAAGACTAAAATGGTTAAGACACTTCAAAAGAAGTTGTCAGTTAATGATGAAGGAATTAAACAATAAGATGTCATCGAGGGGCAATCAGCCATCGGTACATAATCTGATGTACCACCACCAAAGAAACCAAGGACTACTATTGCATCAAGAACAAGGAGTCAAACTACAAAAGATGCATATTCCTCACCAATGAAGAAAGGTACAGTCAGGACCTATAAGAGAAAGCCTCAAAATGGGAAATAGGCACCAAGGCAAAGAAGAAAATACATTAGAGGTAAAGAGGACAAGGATGACACTACATAGGATAAGAGTGAACAAGAACTCCAACCTGAAAAGAAAAAGGTTCCTATGACAATTGATGAGATTGTTGCATCAATCGTCAAGACAGGTAGCATATAAAATGCTGAGATAAGGAAATGGCTAACCTTATGTCCTGAGGATCATAAACAAATTGAAGAAGCCATCATTCAGGCAATGATTGCATTCAAATATGTACCTGTATAGTTCAATAAAATGATGCCATAAGAACTAAATGACAGAATTTTGGCAAGATGGACATATGCACTGCATACAAAGAAGTAGATAAGGGAAATATCCCTAGTCACAATTATGCCACCCAAATCAAAAGTTGAGGAAATTGATGAAATGATGAAGAAGCATACAAGGAAATTCTCAGCTAAAATAAGAGCATGCAAGGTACTCAAGGGTAGATTAATAGAGCTTGATAAAGAAAGAAACAAAACATGGAATGAAATATTCAATCCACCCAAGGAGGATTCAATCCCCAAAAAGGTATTAGATCTTACCGATACTCCTCACAATGAAGATAAAGAGGCTGCATCGAGCCCAATCTTCATAAATGATACTGAGGACATCAATCCAGTTGAGTTGATGACACATGCAAGCAAGGCCATGGATAATGTACCTCAAATACTCCAATCATTAGCAGATTCAATAGAGGTCATCATCAAGGATATAACACTTATTAATGATTCTAATGATGAACCCAAGAAAGATGAAGATATAACTTTTGCCACCGAGTAGGAAAAGGAAAAGGAAACAAAAGATGTTACATAGATCAATATACTAGGACAAATTATTTTATTGATACAAGCTATCAACATCATCTCAACAGAAAAGGAGAAGACACCTGACCATGATGCAAGAATACCCGAGGATAAGGGTGATGGGGAGTAGAAAAGCACAAATGATGAATAGAAAGATAAAAGTGGAGAAGAAAAACAAAGTGATGCCAAAGACATCGAGAAAGAGAAAGCTACAGAAAAAGATAAGGTTGATGTAGAGATGTCTACAACCAACTAACAGGTGAATACCGAGCAATAGGATAAAGGCACAACACCTCCAAATCCTTAACCAAGTACATCATACCAAGCAAAGGAACTTGCTATGGTACTGCATAAAAGTTCTTCCACTACTCTTACAAAGAAGAAGAAGAAGAAGAAGAAGAAGAAGAAGAAGAAGAATCCAATAACATTGGATGAAATCATTGACATACCAGACTGTGATCCTATAACATTGGATCCAGAGTCACTTACAAAGTATGCTGAACTTTGTAAAAGAAAGGAAATATATGACAAGCTCAAAAGGAGCACAAGAACTCACAAGTCCTGGAGAACACAAAGGAAATACTTTTGCAGATTGTACCTGACATAGATATTGATCAAAGTGCACCTATACTTTATCAATTAGAAATTCTTACTGATGCCATCACATCATAGGATGTAGATGCAGACAAGGCAATTGAAGAACGTGCTGAGCAGAAGTGTCTATATAAGCTTACTGAGAAAATCAGCCAGGAACTAGAAGAACAAAAGGTAACACTTTCTGAATTAGTTACTACTATAGAACCAATAATATCAAAAGTAGTAAACTTAATTCATAAGTTTTCCACATTAGAAACTTTTACTACCGAGCATAGTGACAAGTTGGCCAAAATTGATGAAGATCTTAAGGCAAGTGTACAATGTCTCACAACTGATGACAATGCATTCAAGTTGCATTATGAGAAGCTTATAAAAACTAAATGGTTGAGACATGAGATTCAAGAGGTAGAATCCAAACTCTAAGATGAGGTAACCGAGCTCCAAGCTCTACTACTACCCAATCTCACATTACTGCAACAACATATGACTTCAGCAAGAAAATTGATTGCCACCCTGGAGATGTCTATTATAGAGAGCATATATTATATGCACGCTAGACTCACCTTGGAAATCATGAACCTTGAGCACCTCAAAGAGAAATGGGAGAAGCAAATGAAGGAAATTCAAAAATCCAATTCCCACATTTTTGACAAATTGTAAGTAGACCTCCTTTGTCATTATTTTCAAAAAAAGGGGGAAATGATATGATAAAGGGGGAAATTATATGAAAAGGGGAAATTAGAAGGTGTAAGGGGGAAATAATACAAGAGGAAATATATGTGTAAAGGAAAATGTAGCATGTACATATACTATACTGAGGCATGCACATAGGGGGAGTCATATTGACAAGGTAAACATTTTGGTGTACATACTGAACATTTCAATTTTGCACATATTAGTTTTTGATACTAATGCCAAAGGGGGAGATTGATAATCCTAAAGGATAATATATTTTGTCATTAGTATACAAAGGAAACAATTTCTGAACCGTCAGTAACATGATCACTGAAAAATAAGTTTATAGTGCAACCCAACACAGCAGTTCACAGAGGTCACTGAAAATGCTAAGTGCACTATCACCAACAGACAGTTTACAATGTAAACCGACAACACACTTTACTAAGAAAACCAATAGAAAGTATACAAAGAAACTTGAGAAGAAGAATTTCTACAAAGACATCACCAAGGAAAGACTACAGAGCAACCCGAGCACCAGTCTACCAAGAGACAACTTTAATTCTGAGAAATGTGGATCTAAGTAACACATCAAATAAAACACTTAAGTTTTATAAATAACTTTAATGCTTATCTTTAAAACCATTTCTTAAGGGATAAGTAAAGCATATGTAATTGTTTTAATTAGTCTAACTGATTAAAAACATGCAAACTAGGAGATCAAGGTCAAGTTGTAAACCTTTGATCATAGAGTTTTCATTGTAAAGCGTGAAACCTAGATAGGTCAATATATTGTATAAATAAATGTAGAAATTAATCAAACAATCATGATTGTAGCTACAATAGACATCTATGGATCAGACAGAGAGTTTTATGCAGAAGGACAACAAAAGATGAAATCGGTTATGAAGAACAAGATTCAAGGCTACCGAGTAGAAAATAGGTATTAATCAATCACTATAGGTGATACATATACATTGTGTACTTAAAGGATCTATATTCAGCAATTTAGGATTGCACACTATCAGGTCAACAAGTATTTTTGACTGCATTCTAACAAGTGTAGAAAATAGATGAAATCCTTTAAGAAGGTGGATTCAACAATCCTTATGTAAATCTCTTAACTGAGTGCACACTTAGCAGTGTTGCTAAATATCTTAACCGAGTAGAACTAACCAGTCTAAAATGTTACTCCTAATAGGGTAAGATTATCAGAAGTGATCACACTTGTAGCCTTAACCGCCACCTTCCATTTTGCAAATAGTGAAGCTTTGTGGGTTTCATGCCCACTATAGTTTTTACCTTCTAACAGGGGTTTTCTATGTTACCAATTCTCGTGTCATGTGTACATACATTTCATGAATGTTTACATGCAATTAAGTTTATGTTTTTATATTACATGCATAAGATAGAAAAGCATCAATGGTCAGTAAAGCAAGAATAGAGTACTAATGGTTAATTGATAAAAAGTTTTAAGGGTACTTATTCACCCCTCCCCTCTCAGTACACATCATTCCATTATTCCAAAAAAATGACCACCACATCATATGTTGAGAATGATCCAAAGCCACAAGATACTGAAAATGAAATGTTGTAGGAATCCAATAAAAAAGTCAAGGATGTAGAGAAAGAAGAAACAAAATAACAAGAGGAAGTGAAACCAGAGGAGAGCATAGTCGGTCACCATACCATGTCACTACATGCAACAATGGCATCAAATTCTAAACACTCTACTGGAGACAACAAATGGAGTGAGAAGAAGAAGAGTAAGAAAAGGAAGAAAATCATTAATTTGAATGAAACGATCATAATACCAGTAGGAGACCCCAACAAAATGAAGCCTAAGGAACTGGCTATCTATGCCAAGTTAGTTGGAAGAAAATTTGAATAGGAAAAGCTATTGGAGAAGTATAAGAAGGTATATATGCTAGAAGATGTCAAAGAAGTTTTCCATGAGATTATTCCTGAAGTTACCATTGATGAGTCTGAGCTACTACTAGACCAAGTTGGAAATCTAGTCCAACAAATCAAAGGACCGACAAGGACATGATAGAATACATGTTGAAGATTCACAAAGCATCAATGGAGAATAAATTGATGGAGGACCTACTGCAAAACATTTCTATAGAAAAGGTAACTCTTTCTGAGTTATGTTCCAAAGTTGAAGAAAAATTGTAGTCCATTGTTTTATTATTTCAGAAAGTTTGTATTCTTTCTAACTATACCAAGGACATTAAGAAGGAGACAGATTTTGAGAAATAGTTGAATGAGCAGCTTTCAAAGCTAACTACCTAGCCTGCAGAATTCCAAAAATATTACTCAAAGATACAAGAACTCATGGGAGTTCAGCTCTCATTGAGACAAGAGGAAGACAAGATGATATTAGAGTTGCTTGAGTTGCAAGCACTGGTTATTCCCCAGATGCAATCAATGCAGATACATCTAAATAAAGGACAAGAAATAGCAAATTTTCTAAAGCTTAGCACCCTGGATACTATAGTTGATGTATCGACAGATATCAATGAATATATTGTGATACTACATAATCTCTGAGACACTTGGGAGACTGTACTAGCTGGATATTAATTTTATGGATATAGAACCCACCAATGGACCATTTACTTGGAAAAACAAGAGGGCTAATTTTGCATAGATAACAGTCAGACTGGAAAAATTTATCATATCTTAAGAATGGAAACTATTAAACAACACATTTCAATCAGAAATTATGCCCCAACCAGGGTCGGACCATTTCCCTATCTGCATACAAGTTGGGTTCCCGTCAATGAACTAGGAGTTTAAGCATAAACCATCTTTCAAATTTGAAAGGATGTGGCTTCGCCATCCTACCTTCCTACCTCTTATTAAATAATGGTGGGTTAGTGCACCCAATAGTGCTGGATCTAAAATGCATCATTTTGCTTCAAAATTGAAATACATCAAGATGTAGATTAAAAAATGGAATGAATTGGTATTCAAAAATCTTTTTAAAGAGAAAGAAATTGTGAAACAACAATTGGAAATCATCCTAGACAGGATTATTAAGCAAGGTATGGATAATGACACCTATGATAGTTAGAAAAAAGTTCAGCTAGAATGGGAATACCTATGCAGCAGGGAAGAGGTCTATTTGAGATAAAAATTGAGAGAGTTATGGTTGCAGGAGGGAGATAAGAATACTAAATACTTCCATGCCTCGGCAAAACAGAAATCAAATTCAAATCGGATCTTTTCCATTAATAATGAAGTCACTGGTAATCCAATTACAGATGCCCAAGGTATTGAAGAGGAAGGAGTAAGATTTTTTACAAATCTGCTAGCCCTGCCTATCCAGTCCGGTCCATTGAACATCCAGCAACATGACATCCTCAATGATATACCCAAAATAGTGCAATAATCTGATAACCTGGGGTTAATGGCACCTTTTACCATTCAAGAACTCAGGAACGTAGTCTTTTCTTTGCCACCAAATAAAGTGCTTGGGCCAGACGGATTTACAAAATTATTCTTTCAAGCATGCTAGGATTATATTGGATGGGATTTGCTTGGTGTAATAGAAGAATCCAGGAAAAGAAAATATATGGAAAAATACTTCAACACAAATAACATTGCTATCATTCCTAAAGTAAAGGCACCAAAAAAATTTGCTGAATTTCGCCCGATATAATTATGCAACATAATTTATAAGATTATAACAAAGGCAATATATCTGAGAATGTAGTACCTAATCCCAAGACTTATATCACAGCCACAAGGAGGTTTTGTTCCTAGTCAGGAAACAATGGAAGGGGCGTTAGTAGCTCATGAAGCACTTCATTCAATAAATACCAACAAATCTTCAAACTTTGTCATTAAGCTTGACATGATGAAGTCTTATGATAGAGTGTGTTGGGACTTCTTGTTCAAAGTATTACAAAAGTTTTGATTTGGTAGAGGCTGGTGCAAATGGGTCAGAGCCTATATATCAGGTGCATGGTTTTTAGTATAGATTAACGGGGTACCTGTGAGCTTCTTTTCATCTACACATGGAATTTTTCAGGGTGACCCCTTATCACCAGTCATTTTTATATTAATGGCTGAGACTTTCAGCAAACATATCCAAAAAAAATAGGCAGTAGGCAGCTAACAAGGAGCAAAAATTAGGGAGATAGATATTTCAGTGACTCATTCCCTATTTGCAGATGATACTCTATTATTTGGAGAATCCAATGTTAATGAAGTTAGACAGATCAAGCAAACTCTGGATTTATACACCTTAGTCTCAGGTCAAAAAGTTAACCCTCACAAATTGAAAATCTATTTATTCATTACTAATAAGATTATCTCCAATAGGATTGCCAATATCTTAGGATTTTCAGTTGATCTACTTCCATCTGTATATCTTGGCATCCCCTTTTTCATGGGGACAAATAAAAGAAGTTACTAGATGCCCATCATTGACCGAATCAAATCAAGAGTAGTGGCATGGAAAGCAAGATGGCTATCGCTATCAGGCAGAATATTACTTGTAAAAATAGTTTTGGAAGCTATCCCTAATTACTATTTAGCTGTACTAAAAGCTCCAACATCATTAATTCAAGCAATAAAGAAACTATTGAGCCATTTTTTATGGATTACAAATATGAATGGGACTAAGAAAATACCATTGGTTTCCTTGAACAACATGGCACAGGTCAAACAACTAGGAGGAGATGGGATACATGATTTGCAATATAGAAATAAAGATTTTGGTGGAAAACTAGTATGGAAAATGTATACCAAACCGCAAAATATTTGGTGTCAAATAATGCAAAAGAAATACTTAGACAACAACTGTCCAACAAGAATATTTACTATAATAGATTCCCCCAAAGGATCAGTAATCTAGGATTTTATGATGTCATCAAGAGATATAGTAGCCAATTACATCTCGTGGGAAGTAAATAACGACCAGCAAGTAAATTTTTGGTGTGACTCATGGAATGGTGTAACCGCCTTGTCAAATTTGGAAGCAATTGATGACACTATTTCAGCTTTGGAAAACATGTGGGGTGATTATTTGGTGGATTATGTCTTGGTAGTATGCTTATTCTCTAGAAAATTAATTTGGAAAGATCTAAATGACTTGCCTCTCTTACCTCATGATAAGAACAGATTGGAGAATATATTATCAGAAAAAGTGGTATATTTGTCAGGAAACGAGGATAAGTTGTTTTGGGCTTCGGGGAAAGATGGAATATTCTCAATTAAAGAAGGATACATACTCATTCAGCAAAAGGAGGCTAGTGCAACCTCGATTCATGCCTACTCCTTTTGTTGGAACCATATAACCCTTCCTAAGGCTGGATTTTTTGCTTGGATTGCACTGAAAAAGAGGGCTTTAACTAGTGATCGCCTTCATAAACTAAATATTTTGCAACCTTTTACTGTTTGTTGTGTGATCTAGAGCATGAAGACGTGGACCATTTATTCTTGAATTTCCCATTCACACAACAATGATGGATTTTTGTTATAGAAAAACTACACTACTTCACTCCCCTTCCCAATAAATTATGGGATCTCTTCCAGTCATGGCCAGAATTATACACAAATTCCCTCTTCTAGGGATTGTGGAAATGTATACCAGCATTGGTAGCATGGGAAATATTGTAGGAACACAACAAAAGAATTTTTTTCAAAGTCTCTTCCACTATACAAGTTGTCCTCACAGGGTTGGAAAGATCAATTTTAGAAATTGTCAATGTCAGCCATTCAAAAATCAAATACAATCCAGTCATATCATTTTGGGAAAGTGGTGTCATATGAGAGTGGAAAGGCATTCATGTGCTAATTGAATGGTGTCACTAATCATCACTAGAAAATTTCCATGACTGAGAATCAATCTACTAGATTCCTCTAGGACAAGGGATTGTCAAAATCAACTTTGACGGATCTTCAAGAGGAAATCCGGGTATATCAAGGGCTGGAACTTGCATTCGAGATCATCAAGGTAAAGTGTTGGCTCTAAAATCCTTCCCACTCCCCCAAGGCACAAACAACATGGCTGAGGCTCATGCCCTTTTCCCTGGCCTTGTTCTAGCTAAAACTAGAGGTTACCAACATATCCAAGTGGAAGGAGATTCGATGGTTATTGTTAATGCCTGCAATAAGAGACAATCACATAATTGGCAATTATCATATATACTGCAACAAATCTGGCATGTTCTTGACACTTTCAAAGATTTCCTCATATCTCACACACTTTGTGAGGGTAATGCACTAGCAGATCACTTAGCCAATATGGGTTGTGATGGGTTGGATGTGACATCTTTAACTCCAAATGTAATCATTAGCAAGGACATAAAATTACAAAGATTGATTCAAAAGGATAGGAATTATAATATAAATTGTAATTCAATCTTGAGTAAGTGAATGGGTATGATGTTGGGCACATTCAACACCGATGCGTCAGGTGAGACAATAGGTGAAAAGGATGTGTTCATGGGAAACTTAAAATCACTTGTAATTATGTAGAATGGGATCATTGTCGATCACATGGTAATGTTCAGAATTGTTATGAGTCGGCGATACTAAATAGATAAAGTACAAGAAACATCACAAATAGGAAACTTAAAGAGTAAAAGAAAATGGGACTTCGACCGCCAAAACAATTTGCTTCCCCTCTGTATGCACATATGACATAAGATGATTAAAGAAAGTATAAGGCCAACATACATTGCAAGCTGGAGTACAGGGCATTCTGTGGGAATTAATGAGTCCAAAGATAATGAATTATGATTTACAGAGCACATCGGATCTTGCTTTAAATGAATAGTGTACATGATCAAGTTCAGTGGTTTTAAAAGCCAAGCATTCATACTCACACTGCAGCTCTAATTTGTTCCTAATATTAGCGTAAGAATGGAATTGATGAAGGATATGTGTGCAAAGTGTATGCAATGTGGGTGATACCACTATGAAATTATGCCAAGAAATTTTAGGATCTGCCTGCAACCAAATTTAATGGAGGAAGCTCTGCCACAGTAGATAGATGATTTGGAAATGGAGACTATGTTATTTTGTCATTCGAAGGAGATAAGGGTTACTATTAGACAAGTGATTGGAAAGGAAATATTATCGCCCCAGACAAAGCAATTTATATACTCATCGTAGGTTGTTGCAATATTTCTATCCAATTCTATGGATCTGCCTCAGTCGACAAAATTGTTGGAGATACTAGCCAACAATATGGTTAAACCACACTTCATGCAAAATAATGCATTAAAAATAGCTATGTAGAATTACGCTCTCTGATGTTGTAATGCATTAGTTGGTGGAATATTTCCCTGACAAAATCTACTTACAAGTCATGATTCTATGGTGGTTTATGATGGTATCAAACACACCTTGGAGCAACATAGCTTTAGGTATACTGAGCAGGCCCTACATACTTTAGGCCGAAGTCTAGGTCAAGTGATGGTAGTGAGAATAAGGGCTACAGTAAATGTCCTAATGGACCTGTTAGAATCTCATACTACTCCAGCAATATCAAGTGGTTTTGTTTTCAAAAGTGCTTCCCCTAATCAGGAATTGTCGATTCTGAATTTGGAAGGAGTTTCTAACCTGAATAAGCAATCCTTTGAGGTCGATAGATGGAATTAACCACCTAAATAGAGGGAGTACATGGTTGGTTGGGGAGATTCAGATGATGATGGATGGGAAGTGACTACACAAGATGGAGATCGTGCGAAAGGGTGGAATATGGACACATCTGGTTGGTCTCCATGCATTCAACCATATAAGGTTGCTCGAGATTCAAGCAAAATGGAAGAATAAGTAAAGGATTATAATCTGCATTTTTTTATATTTATGTCGTACGATATACACATAAGTATTAGTCAAATTTTGTAATATTTTCAGGTTGATTTGGTGTTTATTAATTATCAAAATATGTATCCTTGGGTAGTTTTGATCATATTGTAATGGACAAGGATATTGGGTTTTCTTATTGGTTCTTTCCCTATTGAGCCCTTGAATCAGTTTTTAATATTAATAATATATATAGTGGATAATCCACTTTTGCTTAAAAAACAAATAGTTAAGACTTCAGAAAATAAAAATAAAAATAAAATAGAGTCAATACAAAATACCAAAAAAAGTGTATATGACAAACAACAAAAAGAGAAGAAGAGTTGTACATATTTTGTATAGAGAGTAACATCCAAGGGGGAGTTACTAAGTTTTGATGAATTTGAGATTTTTTCCAAAATACTCAACTAATGTCAAAGGGGGAGATTATTGTCTCTATGAATATTTTTTTTTCATTAGATAAGGCAAAGTCATATGAGTAAGAAGATTCAATCGGTGAAAAGAAGAAAAGAAAATATATCAGCAGTCAGTAATGTACACCGAGCAAGGTAGTGAAGTCTGTAAAGCACAGACATGACACTGAGCACCTACATTCACTGAACACCAATTACATATGAAGTACATCGAGTTGACAGTTACCAAGTACTATAAGATAAAGTTAACCGAGCGAACAGAATTTACTCTACTGAGTTACTTAATTGATTATAATGGGATAAGGACGCATTTAATGAATTGATACAACATTAATTGTGATTCTACAATGCACGAAGATCAGTTTGTTACATGATTAATGATCAAGATAATTCAAAGAGAAGATCTAAGAAGCGGATTAAGCGGTTAATCAAATATTGTTATTTCCAAGAAAAACACCAAGTACGGAGGTAAAAGTGACACTGTCACCAAGCGGAAAAGCAGATCTAACGGTTAAAATAAATTATCAGCAACCTAACACATAATATTAAGAGTGTAACATAAAAAAATTTGGATTGTTGTTTATTTGGATGATTTGAATTGAATTGATTGTTTATGTTACCAAAATGTAAAGGAGAGAATTGTTATCTATGTTGATTGTATATTGCAATTATGATTGTGATTAAGGGAAGATAA
>MU226866.1:841370-888416 GCA_018584345.1 Thuja plicata
ATGGAATTAGGGCACAATCTTCTAAGGAGGCCTACATAGGATAATTAAATCATAATTTAAGCCTTTACCCCTAGGAGAGGACCTATATTAAATATAATTTAGGAATCAACCAATTCGGAACCCGAAATAGCCGACCCGAAAGCGGGAGAAAACTTTTTGTGAAGACCGACATCCGGGAATTTGTGAGATTCTGGGTTTGGGACCCTGGGACAGGGTCGAGGTCAACCCTGTCCTAGGACAGGGTCAAGGTTGACCCTGTCCTAGGGCAGGGTTGAGGTTGACCTAGTCCCAAAAGGTCAACCCTGTCCTCAGATCCCAGGATCACAGGTTAGAGACCCAGAATGCAGAATTCAGGTTATAAAATGGAGGTTAGAAAGGCAGGTCAGGGGGAAGCCATGTCAAGATCAGGAACCCATTCAGAGGTGCTTGTCATGACCCCAAACCACTCACTCAGAAGGCTAAACCAGTCTCATATGGAAGTGCTTCCATTTTTCGACTGTACAAAGAGACAATAAATCTTATACTTAAAGTATGATTTGTTGAACATAATTAAGATGACAGAGGAGGAAAAAAGAGACATAGTGATAATACAAAGAAGGTTGATATTGTAAAAGGAGTTATATTGAAGAAAAAAGATCAAAGTAGAGCACCAAGATGATATCTAGCTACAACAGAGAAAATATGAGTAGTGTTACAGATTATAATTGAGGTAACACAATATTTCAAAGCACATAGAGTCTGATCATCATTTGTTATTGATGCAATATAGCAGACATTGATAAGTTGTTAATACTATTGTATTGAGAGCTAGAAATCCCAATACTGGGTAGATCTTAACTGATATGATATTCATAAAACCTTTAACAGGGTACATCTCTAAGTGTAGAGATTGTAAAATCCTCTAACCAGGTAGACCTAGCAAGTCTTTGTATACTCTTAATCAAGTAAGCTATCAAAATGGCTAATCTTTGTAAGCTTTAACCGAGCACCCTTTATACTGCAGTTAGTGAAGGTTGTGGGTACCATCCCCACCACAATTTTTTCCTCTAACCAAGGATTTCTGCGTAAACAAAATCATGGATTTATGAGCTCATTTACTTGAAATTTGTGATGTTATGTTTTATAATTTTTATATTAGTTTCATTTCAAGTTATTGAATTCGGTAAACATGAAACAACAATATATGGTTATTGATAGTTTAAGTTATGAAATTTTTTATGGTACTGATTCAACCCTCCCCTCTCAATCCCAACTTTCCATAGTCATTCCAACAATTGTCACCTCAAAAACCTTGTTAGTGCCACAAAATCATTGCCTCTTTAACTCTACATTTGCAGCACCTCAGAATCTAGGTCAGACATGTTGGCCAAAATATGGTCAAGATTCAAGTCATGCCTTGTTCTTCTTAATGCTTCACTCATGTTACAATGCATTTTTGTTTATAAAGAGATAAAAATCATAGTACATAGTAAATGTGGGATAATGTTTTTGTGTCTCCCCTCCCCATTTGCATTTTCAGTTTTGAAGGTTATTTTCAAATTGCCATAACTTGGTCATCCAAGCTCCTTTTTGAGTGAATTGTTTTTTTGATTTGGGGTAGAATTTTGTGCTCTTCTCAATGGTGAAGTAATTTTTTTGTTTTTTGTGCATGGATGTTTTAGAAAATTTAGTTTTCCCCAGTTGTAACTGAGTAATCATTATTTTTGCAACTTCAAAGGATTCATTCAGACTCATACAAACTCCTTTTTTGGTGTCATTTTTTTAAAGTGCCTAATATTTTGTCTACTTCAACATTTTGTTATCATTTTATATTAATTGTATGTAGAAATATCACTTTTAAAACTTAGTCATTTTTGGCCTATTTTGACAATTGTAATTCTAAGATCTCAGTTTGGTCTTTAGTATTAGACATTTAAGTCTAATATACCCTAATTAAAGAAGTTGTAAACATCAAAATCAGAAGTCCATTTTTCTCTTATTTTGCAAATGGTCATTATACATGCACTAAGTATAAAGTGTCAAATCATATTTTTAGGGAGGGTTCTTTGATTAAGTGAATTATTGGGGGAGTTTCTTATGTGCTTGTGTCTCTCTTTCTTTGGCGATCTTTTCATTTTCAATTATGGTTTCTCCTAATTTTTTTCTTTTAACTCCACATAATTATGCAATGTCGAAAATTAATGCATGAAATAAATTAATTTAAAAATTTTTAAATCAATATGGTGATGGAAAATTTTCAAAACCCTTAGTCCTAAGGTTGATCCTAATCTAAAAGCTAAATGGATCATTAAAATTACTTTGTCTCTTGGAAGGTTGAGGAAATATATATCACCCGATCATATCTTTCATATTGAAAATTGTATAAAACTATTAAGAAAGCTTGGGAAAAACTTGCTCAATTGTATGGTCAGGTTGATGAGATTAGGAGATACACACTTAATAATGAACTTATCAACTTGGATCCTAAGAATTGTTTTACAATTCAAGACTATGTCAGTAAGGTGTAGACTCCTTCTACACTTGTCAGTCTTGCCACCTCCAATTCCATTCTTTGACCACATCAACATGTGAACCTCTTGTAGATCAAATTCACATCATCAAGCCTCCCGACGAGGGTCAACATGTGTCAGTTGGTCAAGGTTTCAAGTTCCGCTAGCACATCGCATATCCTTGCGGACATCCAAACTCATAGGGACCCACCAACACATATTCGAAGAATATGCCACTTCATAAAAGCTCCCATGGATAACAAAAATTTTAACAACTATTTGATATGCATCTTTCAGTTAGCCCATACAATCATGGTCATCTCCGCTCAATCTGCCATGGTTTATTCTTTTCACCCTAGCTGGAGAACATGTTGTGAATAGCCAATAAAAATGACACACTTGCCCACAACATAGGGGATCGAGAGATTCATGCCTGATTTTTGGCATGTCAATCAATTTTAATTAAAATATGATCATTTTGTGATCAAAATGACTGAAGGTTGTTCTATAAAAATTGAGGAGGCTTGTTCTAAAAAAAGGTTGGAACATTGGACTTCTTCTCAATGAGTTAATAAATATCTATAATTTTGTAGAGGTTTAATTTTTGAGAAAAAGACTCTATGGCTTGTTTGACAGAGGTGTATACTGTGACATTTGTATTTTGGGGCATACTCTCCAGCCTTGGCATGTTTTCTCTTAATGAAATATGGGGACTGTGCCTATGTTTTCTTGTGCTAATTCTTTACACGACTGGTCCAGTTTACTTATGTTAGTACAATATTTTTAGGTTTATTTAGTTGTGTTTGTGATCATGATGGTTTCTCTCTCCTCGCTAGGCATCTAGAACAGAGGATGAATTGTATCGCTTGCAATCTACTCCTCGGGAAGTTTAGTTCTAGGGGTTATGGTTTTTTTCATTTGACCCTTATATGAACAGTTTATGTTTAGAAGCAAGAGCACATTCTTGGTGCTTCTTGTCTAACTTCTCCTCAAAGATAGTGCTCGTATACCATGTTTGTGGGTGAAAAGACTTGCACACTCTTTACAAGTTTTGTGCCTTTATTCGAACCCTTGCAGGTGCTTCCCACAGTTGGGATATGAAATTTATTTCCCTATGTCTTGTGACTTTTGTATCTTGTTCTTTCGACCAAAATTGAAGGTTTTGTGATGCATCATGTCTATGGAAATAAAGTTATGAAATTATGACTAGGAAAGGTCAAGCCCCTGTAGATGTTATCCTACATATTCTTAACCCCATCTAATAAGATTTGATCTAGAGAATCACCTCCCTTATCTTAGGTTGTTTATAAAAGGTTTCCCCTTTCCTTTTCCCCCAAACACCACTCATGAAGAGCCAACTTCTAAAATCCTAGAGGTTGTTTCACACGACGCATTCTGTCCCACACCCATGAAGCTTCTTTACTTCCCTTATTTAGGCATGAAACTCTTAGGGATCCATAATATTTTTTGGCACGCCTGGTGGAACAAAGATGAACTCATTCATTAATGTCGGTGTATGCTTTGGTTTTTCCTAGCTTGCATGAATCCATCAAGTGCATGTGGTAAGCAATGTTCAGGGTCAAATTAAACATGTATTTGAACTACTACGGTTTCACTGATTGGGTTGTCCCTCAACCTTTTTGGGGGGATCCATTTCCAATATCATAGGAAATATTTCTCAACTTCTAGTGTGGGCTATGAATTATTGAGTTTGAAAGATTGCAAAATGACCTCTAGTATTTTCTAAATGTGCTAGAAGTATCTCCTGAGGAGAAAAATTTGGTGAAAGAGTTGGTTTTAGAAGAAGGAATCACGCACATGTGTCTTGCAAAGGAGTAACATTCGACGAAAGGCAAATCTAATTCAAATAATTTTCTAGAGTTCTCTTTCCAATGTCTAATTTCAGATACAGTTTCCTTGTTTGAGGGTGGACTAGTGGTTTTGTACTCAAAGCAAAAAAATGAACAAAGTTATCATGTCACACAGTTGACACAATCAAGTCTGCTCTATGATGAGGAGAGTCTTTTACCACCACATCTAGAGATTGGTGATCTAAGATCTCTCTTTTTTGAGCTCCTTTTTTTAAGATGGGGAGCTTTCAGCCACACATGTTCTAGATCTTTTGAGGCTCAGGACAAGTGAGGAGAAGCAGAGAATGGGGATATGATTTTCAGGATTAGCTTGAATTTTTTTGTGCAACACCCAGAGAATGTAATTCGACAACCCAAGTGGAGCCTTCCTCAATGCCCTAGATGGAGGAACCACTGGTTTCTAGGGTCAAGGAATGCATGAATGCTTCCCCTTCCACAACTCATTTTGAATTTACTTGTGGGTGCCCAATCATGTATTATTCTAAACTTGTGGCATACTAATTAGATCAATTCATGCTCATGTCAAAGCATGAAGAGAGACTTCAAATATTTTGAGACGTTGTCTCATGTGATATCAAAAAAAATGCCTAAAATGAATAATTATGTTGTCATCCTTGACATGTCACATATAAAAAGGGCAATACCCATGTTTCCTCTCTTTTGTCAAAATGTCATGGATCCATTAATTATACGAAAATAGTTAGGTTGCTAGGGTAGTTATTTTGAATACTTGTAAATGGGTCTTTGTAATTAATTTGGTTTGTAAGTTATGTTAGCCTTCCCAAATTTGGGTTGTCATTGGTGTCATTACTCTGAACATATCGATATTAGTGTGATCCTATAAGTATTGATTACAGTATTACTCATATTGGTATCGGTGCTATTGGTCACCGAAAGAGCATGCCATTGATTGTCATCAACAATTGTGTTTCAAAGAATCATCGGAAGGGTTTTTGGATTGGTCAGTATATGACATGATTTACACCAATTCATTTTTCATAGCCAACAAAGTTTTAGAGAGAAGGAATTATCTACAAATTTGGTGCACAGCTGATAGAAATAATAATTATACCAAAGAATGATATACATGTAGAAGTGATGTACATACTATAATATAGTGATCTATGTAATATTATAAATATGTTATGTTATGTGAACTATTGTAAGATATATGTATATATGATTTTGTATCGGTGAAAGAAGAAGCATTATATCTCACAGTGAGCTATAGTCTATACATATGTTGATGCACGCTCTTCAGTTCAATTTTGTATAACTAGCTATCATTGCTATTTTGTATTTTAGAAGTGGACCACCCCAACAGTGAGCCACCTATTGTATTATATAACCGGTTACATAATACTTGAGAGCTAACCATCTCACGTGGTTTTTCCCATCTTAGATTTTTATGAAAAAATATTTGGTGTTATGTGTTGCAGTATTTATTTTTCTATTTATTTTCATGCAAAGCTGAAATATGTTAAATGATAAAAATATTGCATTTTAATTTTTTCAAGGATATAATGATTCACCCCTCCTCTCTCGGTATATCAGGTGTTCAACAATTGGTATAAGATCTTGGTCCTTTGGAAGAGTCTAACTGGTCAAAGGAGATTCGGGAGATTGAACCCTTGACAAAGAAATCCTCTATAAATGAAAGTGAGTTCCTATCGATATATGAAGATCTGGAATCAATTGAAGATGAAAACAAGGCCTTATCTAAAAATCTTCAATTGGCAAATGATTGTATCAGAAAATTAAATGATCAGATTTGAAAGTTCAAATCTAGACACAAAGAAGTCAGTAATGAGATCAAAATTGCAAATGAGATGATCATCGATCTAAGATCTAAAATTGAAAAAAGTGATTAAGCCAAGAAGCTTCTGAACAATATAATCAAGAGACAATCCAATGAAAACCAAAATCTTGAACAAGAAATTCTCTTTCTCAAATCAAATCATGTTGAAATCAATGCAAGTGAAGAAAATATGAAAATTGGCTTGGAGAAATTAAATGAGATTCTAAGTGTTCAGTGATCACAAAAAGACAAAAAGGGACTTGGAAGTGAAACCAGTGAATCTTCTAACCAAGAAATTTAGTAGGATGATAAGAAGGAATCGTAAGTCAAAATGAAATCACTTTTGAAGAATTAGATAAAGGTAAGGCTCTGAAAATCCTCAAGTATAAATTTCAACTCTTTCAATGGTCGATGTTTTAAATGTAATATATATAGTCATAAGGTTATAAATTTTAGAAGTAGATCTAACCCTAATAATGGATCTTTTATCACTAGATGCTTTAACTACAATATCTTTGGTTGCAAAGATACTTAATATAGGAAACATAGAAATGATAATAAGTTTACTGGATATTAGTATACATGTTTTCAATATGGTCATAAAGTTAACCAGTGTAGGTCAAGATAGAAGAAACAAAGTAATAGATGCTACAATTGTAACAAGATTGGACACATTCCAAAATATTGTAGATCTTTGGATGTTAAGAGAACAAAACCAACAAAGATTATTGATAAAGAAAAAGTCAGAGAAAAAATGAAGAAGATTTGGGTAAAAAAAGATGTCGATAACTCCAACATCGACAAACAAGTTTCTATGCAAAATTGAATAGCCTCATGACTATCGGTAAGGGGGAGACAAATTGTCTTTATATATCTCTCATTCGATAAAGTGAAAATCAAAACATATCAAATCCTTTTGGGAGCTATCAATTAATGGAATGAGTGGAGAATATTCCTCATCGTAAAGAAAAGAAAAGAAAATTAAGTGGGCATATGATGCATTTAATGCATTTATTGATGCATTATCTCAAGGTGACACAATAAATATGACGTGTTCTAACTCATTTCTTATACTGTGAAAAATGAGAGTTAAAGGGTTGTGGTGCTAGTTGAAGTTGAGCTAATAGTATGAGAATTTGCTTTCTGTGCTTGAATTAGTCTCTGCATTTACAATGGTGTTGGATGGAAACCTTACTCTTGTGCTTATTGACAAAACCCAAGAGCCTCGTGCTACTTTCAAGTTGTGCCCTATCATTTCGACAGAGAATTATATGTTAGGGTGTCTTTCTAGGATACCCCATGGTGTTTTCCTATAGAGGATGTTTGAGTTCCTCTGAAGTGCAAGTTGGAAGAATTCAGTATGGAAGAAATTACCAATTTATGGGAAAAAAAAGTTGTGTTGATAATGGTAATGAAAAACCTAAATTTAGGGTTTTGGTTGAGAAGAAGTTTCACGTATTCAACACTTACCCTGATTTATGAGCACATGATGTTTGGGTAAGAATGGCCTCAGTAGGTTCCGTGATGTTTTCTGTTGGCTTGAAAATGGTTTGCACCTAATTACAAAATATGTAATGAAGAAATTCATCGATCTCTGTGACATCGGAGAAGTGCCAAAAATTAAGAGTTTGAAACTGACGAAGAAATAAACCTAAATGGGCCTTCACATGATGGAAGATCTCTAAAGATCAACACTATCAATAACCTTATAGTCAGATACGCAATAGAGGTCATCGACTATAAAGTATTCTACACTAACCAAGAAAAATTTATGTCGGCCACTGCGATTTGCATTGCTTACTATATGGTGAAAGGTATAAATTATGATCTATGTACCCTAATTAAAGATCAATTTCTTAAAAATCTAAGGGAAATTAAAACTAGCAAGAAAATTGTGAGTTTATGTTTTGATTCCCTATCTATTTGCTTGATTTTGTATTTCTCAAATTATATTCCTAGAGAAAGAAGAGTAGTATGGTTAGACGATACACCACTTGTGCACCAAATTTAAAGAAGATTAATGAAAAATGAAAAGATTGTTGATATGGATGACAAATTCACAAAGTTATTTTATGTTATGCAATAAAGAATGTATTAGAGGGATAAAATTCCACTCTTTATGATAGAAAAGTGTAAGGATGAAATCACTTTCATTGTTACCACTGACAACTGCATTATGTAGCTAGTACAACCTAGGAAAAAATGGTTACCCTTGCTCAGGTATGAGATAACAGAACAACAAGTAGAGATTCATGCCAAGGTTTTATTGGAAAGTCCCTGAAATCACTCAAAAGAAATATTTGGTACTACCAAAGAGAAAAAATTTGAAATTCATAGCAAAAGGTACAAGAAGGAGGCAAAGAAGAAAGTAGAAAATATCTTGAAAAAACTTAGAGAAGAAAATGGTATTACAAAGAAGAAACATGATCAAATTTTGAGAAGGAACACTAGAAGTTCTTTTGGAAACCCTTTCAATGTAACCATTGCATCTTTTCCAGGTGACAAAGATGAAGGAGAAGGTTCATCTAAGAAAAGAAGGATTGCTAGATCAGTAATAGCTACTGCCAAGAAAGTGAAAGAAAAAGTTGTTGAAGATGTATCTTACATTGTTTATTCTGATAATGAGTCATCAAACAAATCCACTCACAGTGATATTGAACAATTTAGGATCAAGGTGAAAAATAAAGGGAAATGGTTAGAGGATAGTTCTGACTCTGATTTTGGTGCAAATCCCTTGGATACTGGCATTATATTTATTTATCTGACTTTTGGTGAAATAGATAGTATCGGTAAAATATTTGAACCGACATCTAATGATGGAAAATAAGCTATCAATGATGCTTTTCTAAAATACAATTTTTAATACAATAAAGATTTGGAAGACTACAAGAAAGATGTTCACAATTCCCTTTGGAACAAATTGAATGAGATCAGATTTGAAGCAAAGGGTATAGAAAAGGACTTGTTTGACATTGTTGTTAAAGAAACATACAAATTTGTGATTGGAGAACAATATGTTGACTCATTCACAACTGTTGCTAAAGGATATATACTTAAATACAGAAAAAGAGTAAGATTGTTCATGTTTGATAAGTCAGTTGTTGTTGAAGTGAAGCAGGATATGATATCACATCTTACATCTCCTGCCTAGGAATTGAATATGTTAGCAATAAAAACATCTACAAGAGTGTTTACTTGTTAGAGTTCTCCTAGCAGGATTGTAAAGATCACCAAGTTTACCAACAGTGATGTATACACACTTTATTAGAGTCCTCTTGATATTGAGCTTCCTATTGCCACTCTGGTAGGATATTCTATGTTGATTGGTGAAGTACCAACTCTAGAAGGAAAGGCCGAGAAAAAGGAAATAGTTTCCAAGGCAGAAGAGTCCAAAAGTGAAGCCATAATCAATAATCCAGAAGTACAAAAATTGTCAAAGATAGTTGTATCAGAAAATAATATGGTTATCATAGATGCTGAGGATAACAAAGAAGAAGATGTACCACCTGAAAAAGAAGAAGAACTAGAAAACCACAATGGTGATGAGGAAATGGAAGAAGGAAAGAAAGAAACCAAGGATGAAGTTGTGATAACTAATAACAAAGATAAGAAGACTACAACTAATGAAGGAGAAATGAAGTCTAAAGAAGTATCTATGTTGGTATCTACTGACACTCTTGAGCCATAAATTGAGTTAATCAGTCATAGATATAATATTGGAATTAGTTCCAAGAGTTTCCTAAGGAAATTCATCCCTTCTCCACTTGCTATTAAACCAGTTACATCTTCTATTTTAATTGATTTCAACAAGGTTACTACAAAATAGAAACTTCAGATTGGACAGACTATTGCCACCACTGCACAAGAAGAGTTACTAAGAGAGTCTGAGGAAAAAGGATCTATATTATTGAGGAAACTATATCGGCTCTACATGATCTTATTCCAAAATGCTCATTTGATTCCACTTGTTCCATCAGAGATAAGTTTAAGTTTCTTGTTACTACTATTAAGGACTTGACTACTTCAGTTGATGACCAAATCCTATTGAGAGAGGAAGAAACTAAGCATTCCTTTCTACAACAATTTCAAAAGAAGTATCATGAATCATATTCTAAATTAAAGAAGATAATTCTTCAAGGCCAAGAACTTCTTGAGGATGGTAACAAATTTTATCATTACACATTACAACGACCGGTAGCTACAAATAATATAAAATAGATAATAGATGATATAAAACTTCATATCAAGACCACTTTTAGCTCCTACAAGATCGCCGATCATCTAGATGGATCCATTCGTTCACAGATAGATCTCTTGAAGAAGTTATTCAACTTACAACATCAATGTGATTACATCACTATTCCACTTACCAACTTATAGGATTTGTGTGTTCCATGCATATCACATCTTAGTATTGTTGTGTTGAGTGTTAAAAGCTATTCTGAAGGTGTACCAAGAACTCTTATCGAGGCCAAAGATATTCTTACTTTGATGCAAGTTCATTTTTTCAGTTGAAACAGGTAATTACAGAGTGGAATACAATCAAAGGAACATGGATATAGGCACTTCAAGGTTGCAAAAAAACTATTGAGATAGTTCAACATGATGCCTTGGGTTTTTCAATATTTTTTTTTTACACTTTCAATTTTAGGTGTGCCCCTTTCTCAATAATGGAAAAAGGGGGAGATAGACAAATATTTACAAAAAAATAATTTAAAAAAGGATTTCTTGTTATTAAAAGTTAAGGTCAGTATATCAGGATGTCCCTCCCAGGGGGAGTTTTTGAAATTTTTGAGGACAGTTATGTTGGTCAACATTTTTGGTTAACAGTTCAGTTTTTTGGTGGTCCAGAATAATTATTGGTTTTCCATGACTGACAAAGGGGGATATTGTTAGCTGATGTAACTACAAGTCTTTCTCTATACCCTATCTCCTTCTAGGGTATCCTATAGGCCACTTCTTTGACCTATTAGGGTTCTTGACTAACCCTAATCTCCCAAGGATTCTCTACACAAGATCCTTCTTCTTTTAACTTGTATACACCAATCAAGAAATCAAATCACTCATCACCTAGCCCATGGAGCTCTTCTTTCACCACCTTCACTAAATGATCCAACATGAGCAATATCAATCCCACATGGAGAGGTAGGCTTCTATCATGTCAATTGGATCCAATATAATGCCTACAAACACAAATTGCAATATAACTCTAATCAAGTTCAAAGAACCATAGCAAATTCACCCAAAACATGGCTACAAGCAATTAGACCTAATTAGGCACCTTTTCCCAAATAACTTGAAATTATCCCTAACAAGATGGAAAATTAAATTTTTATTCTGACACCATTTATAGAGAACTAAAATATTTTCTAGGTCTTGCCTTCCCAAAATGTTCGTACAGTGGGTTCCTACTTACAAGGCTAAATTTAAGGGTTTCAACTCAAACTGAGCATAGCCATCAAAATATTCATTTCCAGCATGAAGAATCCCTCACCAAATATTCCCTTGAATGTGGGGCTTATTAACACATATTTCCTCCTCTCCACAATCTTTGATTGAAGCAACCAATGCTTTCAATCCCTCCTTTCACCTCTACAACTCTCTGTGATCCCTAGCCATGTATCTTTGGCTCGCGTAGGGAATCACTAAAAAAATAACTTTCTTTCCTTCTAGTGCCCATCCTTCACTATAAAATATGTAAAAGGAGTCATCTTGCTAATCCCAAAGGCCTGTAGAGATTCCACGGTGGGAACAGAAGCTATGACCCCATTTTTAGAAATTGCCTGGTTCAGACCAGTGCCAGTGCAGAAATGAAATTTTTTTATACAAGCAAGGAAATATGAACAAAAACAAAAAATAATCACATGTATAATCAATAATTTACACACACTATCTCATGCACCAAAGAAAATGTAGAGTTCAATCCATTAAACACTAAGATGTCAAGAAAAAGCTCAACTGTAACTGGTTTTTCAATAATACAGTCTGTACACAAAATTTCCAAAATCAACCAACCTCATAAAAAGGTCAAGGGAGGCCTTATATGGTTGAACATGACCCTATCTTGATGGTTTCAGGTAGTTAGAAACCCAAATGCTCGAAGAGACATCATTGCAAGAAATGTTGTCAATGACAACATTGACAACTTTTGAATTCTTGCCTATAAAATTGGTCAAAAACTCAAGAAACTTAACCAAATGCATATATAGGCTAATTAAACCATCACATAGGTCTCCTACACATTCCTTTGTCCAATTTGACCCCTAAATGCAAAAATGTCACTTTTTCCACAACATTGGCAACATGTACACAAATTGACAAATTTGGACAACACTTGCAAAGAAGGTTACTAAGGACCTAATAAAGCCTCCTAATATAACTCAACACACCCTAGGACCCATATAGTCCCATTATTACACTAGTGGTTTGGCTAATACTACCATAGACAAAAATTAAACTAGAAGCCCTAGGTTACCATTTAGCCTTACCTAGGTGCTCCTGCACCATTAGCCTTCCCAGTTTTGGGTTGTCATTGATGTCATTACTCTATATGTATCAGTATTAATGTGTTCCTTCGGTATCGGTTATAGTAAATACTCGTATCGGTATCGGTGCTATTGGTCACCGACAGAGCATGCCATTGGTTATCCCAGACAGTTATGTTTCACAAAATCATTGGCAAGGTTTATGGATAGGTTAGTACATGACATGATTTACACCAATTCTTTTTGGGCAACCGAAAAAGTTTTAGAGAAAAGGAATTATCTACACATTTGGTGCACAACCAACATAAAGGATGATTATACCAAAGAATGATATATATGTGGAAGTGATGTACATATTGTGATATAACGATCTCTGTAATATTATGATAATGTTATTTTGTGTGAACTATTGTAAGATATATGTATATATGATTTTGTATCGGTGAAATAAGCACTGTATCTCACAATGAACTATAATTTAAGCATATTTTGATGCATGCTCTTAAGTTTAATTTTGTATATCTAGCCATCAATGTTATTTTTGTATTTTAGTCGTGAGCCACCCCGACAGTGGGCCACCAACTGTATTATATAACCAGCTACATAATACTTGAGAGCTAACCCTCTCATGTGGTTTTTCCCATCTTGGGTTTCCACAAAAAAATATCTGGTGTTATTTTTTGCAATATTTATTTTTCTATTTCCTTTCTTGCAAAGCTTAAATATATTAAATTTGACAAAATTATTAAGTGTTTTAAGTTTTTCAAGGATATACTAATTCACCCCTCCCCTCTTAGTATACCGGGTGTTCAACAAGTTAGTGTAAATAGTTATGTTTGTTAGTTTTCTTTCAATAAGCGCTACTATGCAAGGTTGCACATTGTTGGTGTCCCATGTATAGTTGTCATTCTATAGCATTAGTCTTGTAATATGTTTGACATGTTTATCATCATCACATAACTAAGCATTTATTATTAATGATGAATTCATTATGATGCACTAACCCCTTTTGTTCGGTAAAATAAAACATTCCAATGCTTAATGTGTTCCCCATTTCTATACACGCTTTTGAGAAGGTATTCTTTCGACAACTATTATTTCTCTGTGTAATAGTAGGTCCTTTGTTATGATTAGTTGTTACCTTACAAATAAATGATAATGTTCATTCTTTAATCTTCTTTGGTAACAACATTTAATGGTAAACGATGGAATCAAATAGATGCAAAGACAATATAATAAGAAAAAGTCATATTTTTCACTCATTGTAGATTAAAATTATAAAAAAAATGAGGTATTTTTTTCTTCATTGTTTACATTTTCTTTTATCATAACATTTTTTTACGAGATAACAATACTTTTTTAGCAGCACAGGTCACACATCACTGGAGCCAGATCCTTTTCCAATTGAGTTGTCCCCTCTATCCTCTAACCCATATTTCGATTCAGAAGGTTTCTTGTCACTTGACTCAGTAGAAGAGTCCCGTGATTGTTCAAAAAGAACCCTCAGAAATAATTACTGCAGCCACTCATTGTCTAGTTCAACATTTGGGTCTATGTATTTTGTAAGGAAATTTTCCATGTGTCATGCATAACATCGATGCACGTCGAGAGGCCTATTGTGGAAGTTTCAAACAAAAGGAACCCATGACATCTCCACTCCAGTCTCAAGGAAAATCCTTAGGCCAGTTGCCAATGGAAACCCGACACCCTAGCGAGCCACAACTAACACATCCTTAATGCCCTCACAGTGGACTCTATCGAACAATCCAAGGGAAAGAAATTCTATCACATCCCTAGTTTCTCCTAAGTCAATCAGAGAACCCACAAACCTGAACAAAATGTTCACATTGAGCCTATAGAGGTCTTCAGCATGCAAAAAATGTTTACCAAGCACCCACTTAAGTGAAGTAAGGACCAAGTGGTCATAAATTCTTATCAATGCAGCTATCCTAGTGTCACCTTTGTGCCCCAGGAAAGGTTTTCGAGATAGGGGGTTGGTCAATCTCATAGGCATGTCCATAATTCTAGATTGAAATTTCAAATCATATACCTACAACTCTCTACTTCTACTAAATATCGTATGCCACTTTTTGAAAGTGATGCCCTTTTATAGAATAAGAACCCACCTTGCAGACATAATGCATTTACTTCACTGATGGGAGAATGTCACATCAATTTGCTAAAAAGTACCGTGATCATTTTCCAAGACTACCATTTTCTCATTTTTGGGTCATCGAGCCCAGTTTTGGTTGTCGATAGTGCGACTGGAAGGGATTCGTGCACCTTGGGTGTCGTAAATAAGGTAGATGCATTTATTTTGGCTTAAAATGAAAGATTATTTTTTATATCCCGATGTACTAACATGTTTTCATGACACTTAGCATTAATATTTGTTATTTCATGAAAAATAATGATATCCAGTTGTATTTTACATGCTTTCGCATTTAATTTTCTAGATTAGTGTTGATGAGATGTCCTTCCTCAGTTTGCTAAGTAAAAAATTAGAGATTATTCTGCTACCACCTTGGCAACAAGCCTGAAGGAATGACGTCATAGTCATTCAAGCATACAAAATCCAAAATGAAAAGGAAATTAAAAGAAAATAAAAGAGAAAATAAAATAAAAATGCAAAAATGTGCAATCTTGGGATAAGTAATAACTCTACTCGGGCTATGGATGCCTGACTGCCAGCAGAGCAATGTTAGCAGTTGTCAAGGCAATAACCTTATCGGGGCTATAGACACCTGACTAGTAGCAAGGCTCTATTCGGTTAGCTTTGGAACAAATCTCACCTCTGTAGCCTAGTGAGTAGGTGGAAACCATTTCATCATATTAGTAAGGGAAAGGATTAACTCCTTGCACACACATGAATCCATGGATAAAGCTATTTTTATTCTTTGAAATTTTAATCTACTGTCTGATTAATGTTATTATTTAACTACAGGTTATAAAACATAAAGTTGCATTCTGAAGCCAGAAATGAGGGTACATGCTTACTTTTGACCTCAGAGTACTCCTTTCTTTATTTTTGCACTGTTTGTTTTCTAGAATCGCTCGGTTGGTGATAAATGAGTTAATGACTATCTTGGTTAACTTTTGTATGTTTTTTTAATTCTCTAATCTCCCCCTTGTAGATTTATTTCTATGGCCTCCCCTGCACTTGGACCTTCTGGTTTGATCTATGTTGTCTGATAATGTTTCTAATTTCCTTCTTTTAAGAAAATATCTGACTTTTGTTCCTGCTTATAGATATTTCAAGCATAGTGGTCGTGGAACTGATAGCTCACCAAAGATAATATATCAGAGAAATTTGAAGTGAGAACTCTTTCACAGCCCAATGGATAAAGCTTTGGTCTGCGCAACCAGCGATGCACGATTCATTCCTGGCTAGACGATATCTTTTGAAAGTCACCAAAAACTATAGACTCCTTCTACACTTGTCAGTCTCGCCACCTCCAATTCCATGCTTGGACCACATCAACGTGCAAACCTCTTGTAGAGCATGTTCACATCGTCAAGTATCCCGACGAGGGTCAACACATGTTATCTAGTTGGGGTTTCAAGTCATCCCACGAAGGTCTTCTCTCCTCCAAGTTCCACCAGTGTGTCACATGTCCTCAAAACCATCCACACTTGTAGGGACCCACTAACACATGTTCAAAGAATATGCCACCACATAAAATCTCCTGCGGCTAACAACAATTTCAAAAATTGTCTGATACAAATCTTTCAGTTAGCCAATACAATCATGGTCATCCCTGCTTGAGCCTCCATAGTTTACTCTTTTCACCTCCGCTGCAAACGATGTTGCAAACAACCAATAAAAAGGACACAGTTGCCCACATTATAGGGGATCAAGAGATTCATCCCTATTTTTTTGGCATGTTGATCAATTGTAATTAAAATATGATTATTTTGTAATCAAAATGGTTGAAGGTTGTTCTATAAAAACCGAGGAGGCCTATTCTAAAAAAGGTTGGAATATTGGACTTTTGTTCAATGCATTAAGAAATATCTATAAATTTGTAGAGGTTTAATTTATGAGAAGAAGACTCTATGGCTTGTCGGCTGGGACATTTGTATTCTCGGGCATACTCACCAGCCTTGACATGTTTTCTCCTAATGAAATATGGGGACTGTGCTTGTGTTTCCTTTCTCTTTTTGTTAATCAAGGTGTCCTATGCTAATTATTTACAGGTCTGGTCTAGTTTACTTAGGTTGGTACAATAGTTTTCTATTTATTTAGATGTGTTTGTGATCATGATGGTTTCTCTCACCTCGTTATGCATCTAGAGTAGAGGATGAATTGTATCACTTGCAACCTAGTCCTTAGGAAGGTTAGTTCAAGGGGTTGTGGTTTTTAATTTGACCCTTATATGAATTATTTATGTCTAGAAGCAAGAGTACATCCTTTGTGCTTCATTTCTAACTTCTCCTTTGGGATAGTGCTCTTATATTGTGTCCATGGGTGAAAAGACTTGCACACTCTTTAGGAGTTTTGTGTCTTTATTCGGACCCTTACATGTTCTTCCCATGGTTGGGATATGCACATTTTTTCCCTGTAGCTTGTGACTTTGGCATCTTGTTCTTTCGACCAACAATGAAGGGTCTATGGTGCATCATGTATATGGGAATAAAGATATGAACCTCTTACTAGGAAAGGTTAAACCCCTGTAGATTTCATACATATTCTTAACCCTATATAATAAGCTTTGATCTGGTGAATCACCTCCCTCAGCTTAGGTTGTTTTTAAAAGTTTGTTCACTTCCTTTTTCCCCAAACACCACTCATAAAGAGTTGACTTCTAAAATATCAGATGTTGTTTCACAAGGCACATTTTGTCCCACACTTGTTAAGGTTCTTGGCTACCCTTATTTAGGTGTGATCCTCTTAGGGATCAACATGAGGAAAATGAGCTACGAGCACAACTCAAATATTGTGATATTGAGAAGGACACACAATTAGTATTGAAATTATTTGGGAATCTTCCTTCAAAGTATGCAACTTTTGTTTCAAGTTTTCAGACTCATCGGTTGACAGTGGGGGAGTGCCTACACTACATCTCAATTTGATTCTTTTATATAGATGTTGATATTAAAGCCATAAAATTTGATTAAAATGTACATTATTAAGTCATCCAAGTCACATGCATTGATGGTTATTCATGAGAAAGGATGCAACAAAAAGGAAAAACAATCAAAGCCTAAGCCACACAAGAATAATGCACACTCTTCCTCTCCTTAGAAAGGAAATTCCACTTCCTCTTTTAAAGGGGAATCATCTAAAAAGGAGAAGCCTTCTTGTGCATATTGCAAGAATATTGGACATGAAGAGCACCATTGTTATAAGAAGGATATTGATGAATTGAAGCATCTTATTGAGAATAATATAATCAATTTTACTTCAAGGATGTCTACTTCAACTTCTTCTTCAGAATAAATAAAATTTTATATAGAAAAGAGACACACATTTGGGACATGTAAGAACAAATAAAACACTATTTGTGCTACTATATGTCATGATTAAAGGAAATAATTCTAGATTCAAGAGCTTCTAATCCTATATCATCTTCAAAGTCTATGTTATCTTCATTTGAGCCTTGTAATAAGCCACCGATTTTTATGGGAAATCATACATATATGAATGTGATTGTGATGCAGAGGGTCTAGAGTTCTAGTGTTTCCTTCCTCCAAAGTGCTTATCACCTCTCCTAACCATCCAATGGTCTACTCCTCTATGTTATTTCTAACAATTTGGATCTCCTATACCCTCCCTACCAACTTGCCTCCTAAGTATAGTTGATTTGGTAAAGACACAAAGTTCACACAATTCCAACTAGTCCAACTAGTTCATCAATCTCCTTGATTCTTCACTAGAACTTCCTCTAGAAACCCAAACCCTAGCTTAGGATCTTTCCCATACACCTCATATACTCTTTCCTATGTTATTGACACATTAAAATTCCATTGGAAACATTTCCAACACTTTTGGATGCTCCAACAATCCAATTGTTGTCATTTTGCACTAGTAGGCCTAATTAGGCCTATTTCTAGTAGGTCTATTTTCACTGTTTTGAGACAAATGCTCCAAATTCTCCCAAAAAACCTCATATAAGACCTTATAAATCTTAAATCTATCCACTATCCCTTCAAGAATCCAAAACCATAGTTTCTCAAGGCACCCACAACCCTAATTTCTAACAGGCCCTAGTTTTCAGCCTATCTTTTAGGCCTCTGGACCTGTCAGTGCAATATGTATTCAATTTGGTCTTAGAACTTCATTTAAAAATCTACCACCTTTTGATCCTTCAAAGAGACACATTAGGGCTTCTGCACATGCCACTAAGTCATCCATCCAAGATCATGGGTGCTCTGTTCAATCCAATCTTTACCCTGCCAAGCTCACCTACTCCTAGTAGTCAGCCATAGGGCTTCACTCCAAGTCTAGGAATTTGATTTCAAGAACCAAAAGGAAAACAAAAACACTATGTATAGAACCTAGCCCATCATCGCACATGGTTTCATCCATTTTCAATCGTGGATGCTTAGGTTAGAGCCATTTTGGTTCCTGCAACTCTGCAAATTGAACTTGCAGACACAGTCACCTAAATCCTAATGTAACTCCACACAAAATTAACTTGAAATAAAAATAATTTATGAAACATAAATCTATTAAAATACACTACATCCCCATGGGGTCAGATCATCTAATCTAATATGTACACAGTCGTACATAATGCAGAAAACACTATAATTTGTAAAGAAACTCGGTAATCCATCCGTACAGAATGATCACAAAATTAATTTTCAATCCAAAACTCCATTAACCTTTAAAAAATCATCAATCTATGCTCAAATACCTGAGCATGGGTGGTTACAACTGCTCAAACCTCCATATGCAACTTTTTGCTCAAGCAACTTTTGAGCATTTTTGCTCTTTGCCCATTTTAGTCAACTCGATGCATTTTGACCACTCCTATGACCCTAGTTAGGATACTTAGAGTCCTAGAAAGACTAAAACCTCAAGTTACTCAAAAATAGCAACTTTTACCATTCTAGGCCAAAATGACCACATTGTCACCTAAGAGTACTTTTGCTCTTACAAACAAGAAAATGAACAAGTTGGAATCCAACCTAGTGGATCTTATTACAACCCAAACAAAACTACTAACACAACCCTAAAACACATAAATCACATCAAAAAGGGAGGTGCTCTGCACCATACTCCCCTGGGACAAAGATCTCAAGTCCCTTGAGTTAGGAGGTCTTCAATGGTGACCCCATGCTTCATAATGTCTACTTTAGTCATCCAAGTGGCCCCAAATTTAGGTAGTCCTTGCCACTTTACCAGATACTCTTTGTAAGTATCCTTCCTGGTCTTCTTAATAACATTGCAGTCCAGGATAATATCCAACTGTAGAGGGTGTGGGGTAGGCAAATCTTTAACCCAATCTTCTTCTCCCAACTCTGAAAGAGTTAGTTGACCAGTGTCTAGGGGTAGACCCTTGTAGGGATATAGATCAAATTCATTAAAAATGGGTAAAATGCCCAAATCTGGAGGCAAATCCACCTCATATGCATTTTTTCCATACTTATGCAATATCCTCAATGGTCATGTCTTCTTCATTAGCAACTTAGTTGGCTTACCCTTAGGTAGTCTTTCCTTTATGAGGTAAGAAAGTACCAGATCCCCCACCTTGAATTGTAAATCCCTCCTTGTCTTAACTACCTTGGCTTTATATTTGTCTGCTTGTTGTTGCAAAGTCTTCTTGACTTGTTCATGCAGCTCTTTCATCTGCTCTGTAAATGATTCCCCTTGTGCACTCCTCTTGTCATGTAGATTGAGATCCCTCAACTCCAAGATCCCTCTAGGATTAGTCCCATAAACTATCTCAAATGGGATTTTGCCAGTACTCCTATTAATGGAGTCATTATAGGCATATTATACATGTCCAATGATATGATCCCATGACTGTCCATGCTGCTTAGTTAAGCATCTCAATAGGTTTCCTAAAGACCTATTAACTACCTTAGTTTGTCCATCTGACTGAGGGTGATAGGTAGAAGAGAAAGATAATTTTGTCCCTAACATCTTCCAAAGAGTCCTCCAAAAGTGACCCACAAACTTACTGTCCCTGTCACTTACTATGTTTAGGGGCAATCCATGGATTCTCACTATGTCTCTAAAGAATAGGCTTGTGAAATGTGAAGTAACAATGGTTTGTTTGCAAGGAATGTAGTGGGCCATCTTGCTAAAATTGTACACCACTACAAACACACTGTCATGTCCCTTTGATGTCTTTGGAAAACCCAAAATGAAGTCCATACTCAAGCACTCCCAAGGTCTCCAAGGTATGGATAGGGGTTGATACAATCCATTGTTGCTACTTTGTCCTTTGGCCCTCTGACATATTTGACATTGCTCCACAAACTTCCTAGCATCTGACTGTATCCTATGCCAATAGTAATGTCTATTCACTTGCTCAAGTGTCTTTTCCACTCAAAAGTGGCCTCCCAAGCTTCCTTGGTATTTCTCCTTGACTATGTTATCCCTTATTGAGCACTGAGGTATACAAATTAGGTGCCCTTTGAACAATAATCCCTCCTACAACATATAATCAGTAAACTCCACTTTGAATCCCTGTTGGAACTTCTCACATGCCTCAAATGCATCTTTGAAATCTCTGTCCTCTTTATAGAGGCCTTTCAAGTCATTCATTCCCACACTTTGTAATTGTATCTCTTGTATGGCTAGTATTCTCCTACTAAGAGAATCATCAACCTTGTTGCTAACTCCTTTCTTATGCTTGATGAAAAATGTGTATGCTTGTGAAGATTCTACCCATTTAAGGTGCCTTTGATTTAACTTCTCTTGTCCATTCAAGAAACTAAGGGCATGGTTATCTGTGCAGACCACAAATTCCCTAGGTAGGAGATAATGTCTCCACTTTTTGAGTGCTTGCCCCATTGCATACAGCTCCAGATCATAGGTAGAGTACTTTTGTTTGGCCTCATTCAACTTCTCTGAGAAGAATTCCACAGGATGTCCCTCTTGGATCAACACTAACCCAATGGATAGCTTACTAGCATCACACTCTACCACAAATAACTGATTGAAATTGGGGAACCTAAGAGTAGGTAGTTCTGCTATCCTTTTCTTCAACATTTCAAAGCCTTGATCTACTATTATTGTCCACTTGAACTGACATTTGATTCCTCTCTTAATAGTGTTGAGGTGCACATACATGACTAAAGTTTCTCACAAACTTCCTATAGTAGGAGGCTAATCCATGAAAACTTCTAACATCCCCTATGGATCTAGGTGTTGGCCATTCCAAAATAGACTTGGCCTTATCAAGATCCCTCTTCATACATCCATTAGCAACCACAAAACCAAGATATACTAATTCAATCTTCAAGAACTCACATTTTTCCTGATTGATCATCAATTTCTCTTGGTGTAGCCTCCTCAATACTATTTCCAAATGCTTCATGTGCTCCTCCTTAGACCTGCTAAAGATCAAAATTTCATCAAGATAAACTATTACAAACTTACCTATAAAATTTGCTAGCACTTCATTCACGAGCCTCGTGAATGTGTTAGGTCCATTTGTTAGGCCAAAGGGCATTACAAGCCACTCATACATCCCTTCATTTGTCTTGAAGGTTGTCTTCCATTCATCATTAGGCCTAACTCTGATTTGGTGATACCCTGACTTCAAATCCACCTTGGAGAAATAACAAGGACCCCCCAAGTTGTCTAGCAAATCCTCAATCCGGGGCATTGGGATTCTATGTCTGATTGTGATCTTATTAATAGCCCTAGATTTAGTGCACATCTTCCATTTTTCATCCTTCTTAGGAGAAAGGATAGTTGGCACAACACAAGGGCTCAAACTCTTCCCTATTAGCCCTTTCTCGAACAAATCTTGAATCTGTTTTGCTATCTCTGCATTCTGACTTGGTGTCATCTTATATGCTACCTTATTAAGCAAATTAGATTTGGGTATGAGGTGTGTCTGATGACTCACATCCCTCATGGGTGGCAATGCACTAGGAAATCCATTATCCACTATTTCATGGTACCTTTCCAACAGTTCTTGTACCTCTAGTGTCATGTTGGCTTTCTCCTTAGTCCCATCCTTTGGCTTCACTATCACTGCACAACAAACCCCTCTCTCCTTCTTCATAACCTTTAGAAACTCCTTTCCACTCAAGAGCAACACACTAGTCCCCACATACTTCTCCTCATTAGGTTCTTGTAAGGGATCCATTTGGAACTTCTTTCCTTGTTTAGTAATCACATAGCTATTCTTTTCACCATCATGAATGGCCTTCACATCATATTGCCATGGACACCCTAGAAGAAGATGACATGCATCCATGGGCAATATGTCACATAGGACCTTGTCCTTATACTCTCCTATCTCAAAATCCACCATAGTTTGTTCATCCACCACTATTTGATGTCCCTTGTTTAGCCATGACACTTTGTAGGGGGCAGTGTGTGGTATCCTTCTTAGTTTTAATTTATCCACCATCTCAGTTGACACTATGTTCTCTATGGATCTAGAGTCCACTATCACCTTGCAGATCTTCCCATGTGACCTACAAGTAGTTTTAAACAAGTTCTTTCTTTGAGGTGGTTCTGTAGTACTAGGAACTTTCAACAAAGTCCTTCTCAACATAAGATTTTCTCCATCCAATACTGGCATTGCCTTGGAGATTGGAGAAGTGACACTTTGTGTGTCATCCTCTTACACCAACTGATTTCTTCTTTCTCCCATAGATGATGTGGAAGTCTTGTTAGGATACCTACCCATTGTATGGCCCACTTGATTGCAATTGTAACATCTGCTAGTGAAGACAAAATTGGTCCTTCCTTGTGACTGTAATCTACCCATTGGTGGCCCTCTTCCTCTATATCATCCTCTTTGGAATGATCCTCTATACTGGTTACTCCCACTATTATCAGTGGACTAAGTCTCTTCTAGTCTACTAGGGCTTTGTCCTCTGCCAAAGTTACCTCTATCTCTGAATCCTCTATTATTATTACCCCTACCTCTTTGTTGGAAATCATTCCTCCTTCTAGTCTTCTCCTCTGTTCTTAAGGCTATCTGAAAACATTTGTGCATATTGTCAGGAGCCATCATACTGATTTCATCTTGGATTCATTGTCTCAACCCATTAAGGTACCTTCCTACCTTTTCTACCCCCTCTTTTTGTCTTCTTGCCCTTAGGCTCAATTTGTGGAACTCCTCAGTGTAGGCACTTACTGACAACTCCTTTTGTCTCAAGTTCTGCAACTTCTGATACATTTGAATCTCATAATCAGTGGGTAAGAGTTGTGCCCTCAACCTGGTCTTCATTCTATCCCAACAAACTATCTTCTTCTTACCAGTAGTTATCCTATCATCCTGCATCATGTTCCACCACACCAATGTAGATCCTTTGAGTCTAGCCTTGGCATAACTGACTCTCTTCTCCTCTGACACTTCTTTATAGTAAAACTGGTTGTCTATGGCCTCTAGCCAATCCAATAATTCTTCACCATTAAAACTTCCACAATAGTAAGGTATGTATTCCATACTATCCTTGTTAAGGGACTTAAAGGCATCCAAGAACACCTTCTGTTCTTTATCCATCTCCACTTCTTTTCCTTTGCCAGTTGTCTCTCCTGTCTGGCTTTCATCCTCCTCATCACTTTAATCTCCCCATTTAGTGACTTTCCTCTTACCCTTTGTCTTTGTCAAATTGGCCTTTGCCAATAGATTTTGGACCAAGTCCACTATGGCATCTTTTCTCATTACCTTGGGTGGCATGCTGTCAACCTCGTAGCTTTCCTCCCCTTTAGACATACACTAAACTGAAAGAAATTCTAGCTCTGATACCACTCTAATGCAGAGGGTCTAGAGTTCTAGTGTTTCCTTCCTCCAAAGTGCTTATCACCTCTCCTAACCATCCAATGGTCTACTCATCTATGTGCTTTCCACTAGTTTGGATCTCCTAGACCCTCCCTACCAACTTGCCTCCTAAGTATAGTTGATTTGGTAAAGACAAAGTTCACACAATTCTAACTAGTCCAACTAGTTCATCAATCTCCTTGATTCTTCACAAGAACTTCCCCTAGAACCCCAAACCCTAGCCTAGGATCTTTCCCATACACCTCATAGACTCTTTCCTATGTTCTTGACACATTAAAATTCCATTAGAAACATTTCTAACACTTCTAGACGCTCCAACAATCCAATTGTTGTCATTTTACACTAGTAGGCCTAATTAGGTCTATTTCTAGTAGGTCTATTTTAACTGTTTTGAGCCAAATGCTCCAAATTATCTCAAACAACCTCATAAAAGACCTTATAAATCTGAAATCTATCAACTATCCCTTCAAGAATCCAAAACCATAGTTTCTCAAGGCACCCACAACCCTAATTGCTACCAGGCCCTAGTTTTCAGCCTATCTTTTAGGCCTCTGGACTAGTCAGTGCAATATGTCTTCAATTTGGTCTTCGAACTTCATTTCACCATCTACCACCTTTTTATCCTTCAAGGAGACACATTAGGGATTTTGCACATGCCACTAAGTCATCCATCCAAGATCATGGGTTCTCTGTTCAATCCAATCTTTACCCTGTCCAGGCTCACCTACTCCTAGCATTAAACCATAGGGCTTCACTCCAAGTCTAGGAATTCGATTTCAAGAACCAAAAAGAAAACAAAAACACTATGTACAAACTCTAACCTATCATCCCACATGGTTTCATCCATTTTCAACCGTGGATGCTTAGGTTAGAGCCATTTTGGTTCCTGCAACTCTCCAAATTAAACTTGCAAACATAATCACCTAAATATTAATGTAACTCCACACAAACTTAACTTGAAATAAAACTACTATATGCAACAAAAATCTATTACAATAAACTACATCCCCATGGGGTTAGATCATCTAATCTAATCTGTACACAACCGTACAAAATGTAGAAAACACTATAATTTGCAAAGAAACTCAGTAATCCATCCGTACAGAATGATCACAAAATTAATTTTCAATCCAAAACTCCATTAACCTTTCCAAAATCATCAATCTATGCTCAAATACCTGAGCATGGGTGGTTACAACCGCTCAAACCTCCATATGCAACTTTTTGCAAAAAGTTGCTCGAGCAACTTTTGAGCATTTTTGCTCTTTGACCATTTTACTCAACTTGATGCATTTTGACCACTCCTATGACCCTAGTTAGGATAATTAGGGTCCTAGAAAAGAATAAAACCTCAAGTTACTCAAAAATAGCAACTTTTACCATTCTAGGCCAAAATGACCACATTGTCACCTTGGAGCACTTTTGCTCTTACAAACAAGAAAATGAACAAGTTGGAATCCAACCTAGTGGATATTATTACAACCCAAACAAAACTCCTAACACAACCCTAAAACACACAAATCACATCAAAAAGGGAGGTGCTCTACACCAGATTGGAAAAGGATTTATTGATATTGAGGATGTCATCTTAAATGATGTGTTGCATGCACCTCACTTGACCAATAATCTTCTTTCCATCTATCAAATCACTCATGTTGCAGCAAGGAAGACTATGTAATTCACTCCTACTTCAGTTATCCTCAGAGACTTGGAGAGTGGAGCTATATGTTCTACTGGGGTGGTGATCATATACTCAATGGTACTCCTCTTTTTACTTTGGTCCTATTGATAATTGTGATTCTTTAGATGATAATCACAATTCTAGCATGGAATCTGATCTTGAGGAGATCTTTGGCTACTTGAACTTGGGTATATTCACATTTGATCAATTTCTTGAGCCTTACATTATCTATCTCCTATTGAGATCATATCTACTATTGCTCCTGATGATGCTCATGTTGCTATAATTTTGGCTTCTCGTGATTCAACGTAGCATGATAAACATTGTCTTCCAAACACAGCTCCTTAGGATGACTACTTGATATACATTGCAAGTTTTTTTGTGGAGTTATATCTTGTATAATTGGGGGACACAATTGATGATATTCATCTTCTCTTTGATGAAGATGATCCTTCTTCAGTTATTGTGAGAGAACACTTTGAACCTCTTCTTCATTCTCTACATGATCACCCTTCACAGTTTTACACGATTGTGGATACTTTGGACCAAAATTTGGAGGAAGTCTCTTTATTTTTAGAGGGGATACTTGAGTCTTTGGATGTTGTTCTACATTTATCTTCAATAGTTCTTGGATTGTCTTTTAAGTTGTGTAGCCTAGTTACTTGATTTGGATGGGTCAAATTTTAGCATCGACACGTGGACACTTGAGCATCTTTTAGAGACTCCATGTACATCTTGATATTTATTCCTTTATAATCATTTTATTATTAGAGAGACTTCATTCATACACCTTTGGTTTTGTTTCTCCCTAATGGGAGGAGCATTGTTCGATGATTGTGAAGCATCTTCTACATCTATTTTGGAACATCTACCATTGGTGTATATTCTACATTGGGGGGTTACTTTGTCTCTCATCTTCTCTCTTATGGGAGGGAATTTTTTCTCATATGGGTTTTTGTCCTTCTCAATCTTCTTTGAGAGTTCTTTTGTATTGCTATCTCCCTTTTGGGGAGTAGTTTTTTGCAACTAGGTTTTCTCCTTTTCTCTATTTGTGAGAGATTGCATTGCATTTGTACATGGGTACCTAACATGTCCTAGTAGTTGGGACCCATATTGGATTGTTATATTTTGTACATTCTCCCTAGGTTGCACTTGATGGGGTGTTGGTGTAATTAAGTCAATTTTCCTTGGTTAATTCACACCTAGTTCCTAATTACACTTTACTTAAACTTACTTAGGGAATTACTTAAGATTAATTGGAACATTTCCACTTTAGGAGGACTTATCATTTTATTATGTTATCATATCCAATTATAGTGGATGGAATTTTCAACTTTGGAGGGTGATCCACCTTTAGCGGACATGTGACTCCACCTTTGGTGGGTGATTCATCTATTGTGGTGTTATCACACTATCACTTATCCACCTTTTGAGGGGTGATAAATTTTAATTTTGGTTATAATGTAATGAGAAAACAACACATGTCATTGTCTCATTGACTCCTTTATACTCACCTTGACTATATAATCAAGGGGTTTCCTATGTAATATACATTCCAGTTGAGTCAATCCATTTAATCTTGTTGACTCATTGTATTTCTTTCTTGACGGGAATATAATTTATTATTGTCATATTCATTCTCTCATATTATTGTGCTTTTCATTTGGTCTCTAGTCTTGGGTGGCTATCTCCATAGCCAAATCTTACATCTCTCTCCCACTTAACTCTTTTACTATTTACCACTTAACTCTCACTTTCTAATTTTGTTTTCTATTTTCAAATGGTAGCTTTTATTGAAAAAGAAATATTTTTCAATATCTATTTTCACTTAACTGATTTTCTCTCCACTTAACAAATTATTACCCTTAATAATGGTTGTTGATCACTTTGAGTCCCAAATCAATCCTATGTGTCATATCAATCCCACTTTTCTATAAATTTTCTATCAAACCTTCATTTTTATAAACCACTATCTTCTAATCAATTTTGAATTATCATATCATTTTGAACCACTATCTTTGATTTCCTCTTATCTTTATCATATCAATCAAGCTTTCAAATTGCTTTGTGTGCACCTAAAATTTGATAGCACTTTTGAAGAAGAATAAGGATAATTGAGGTTGCATGGAATGGACACATTCTAAATTTGGTTTGAATATCTTTTGTTGCATTTTAGTTCACATTTCTTCATTGGTTGAGTAGGTTATACTTCAAATTTGAGTTTGGTGATGTCCTTACATTCTTAGCCATATTTACCATTTCCTACCTCAACATGCTCAAGTAATGTCAAATATATTATATATTTGGATGAATAAAATATATTGTTTTTTTGTCATACATGCTTAAGTAATGTCAAACATATTATATATTTGGAGGAATAAAATATACTATTTTTTTGACAAAAAACAATTATTCATGCAAACAAAAGAATTTAAGACAAAATTTAAAAATTACTTATTGTAATATTTATCAACAAAACTATATTTATTCACTAAAATAATGTTAAACACTAACACAACATTTTACATATTACCATCAACTATTACATATCCTACTAAGATACATATCTTAACATGTCTACTAAAAGATACCAATAAATATCAATCTCACAACAACTTTTATATTAAACCCCTCAAAACTAATATCTCTTACCATCCTTTAAACATAACAATTAATATATCTATATAATACTTTTTGGCACTTAAATACATTAAAGATATAAAAAAATATTTCACTAATAGCAGATTTGGTTCAAATAGATTTATTAAGACATATTTGAATGAATAGAATTTTCTTTCTTTTTGACAAAAAACAATTATTCAATGCAAACAAAAGAGTTTAAGACAAAATTTAAAATTACTTATTTTAATACTTGTCAACAAAAATTATATTTATCCACTAAAATAATGTTAAACACTAACGCAACATTTTACATGTTATAATCAACTATTACATATCCTACTAAGATAAATATCTTAACATGTCTACTAAAAGATACCAATAAATATCAATCTCACAACACCTTTTTATATTAAACCCCTAGAACTAAGATCTCTTACCATGTTTTAAACATATCAGTTAATATATCTATATAATACCTTTTTGCACTTAAATACATTAAAGATATAAAAACCCTTCACTATTAGGAGATATGGCAAGGATGGTCATTTTTACATAGATTAGGAAGAAATAAAAATCAATTTTAGGCTTTTTATGAGAAGCTTTTTAGAGAAGATCAATATTGGCAAGATGTGCAATTAATTTTAGAGTATATCTTTGAGGACATTATACTAAGGTATTATAGTCATTTTATTGATCATGATCTCTCTATTGATGATTTAGAACATGCTCTTATTTTTATGGTTTCAAATAAAGTCTCGGAGTTGATGGTTTAGCAATTGAGTTCTATCAAACTTTATGATGGCATAGTGAGGAAGATTTTTATTACGTTTATTTAGAAGCATTAAAAGAAGGCTCATTGGGTCTAGCCATAAATAGAGGATTAATCAAGTTTCTTACTAAAGGGAAACATACAGACTATATTTTTGGTTGGCATCCGATCACATTACTAAACACATCTTATAAAATTATTGCTAAAGCCTTAGCTAATATAATTAAATCAATTACTAAACTGATAGTTAGATTTGAACAAGCAGGTTTCCTTGGTGGAAGATTTATTTTGGATAATCTAATATTGGCTTGGGAAACAAGTGAATGAGCTCTTCAAACAGGAAAAATTGTGATGCATAGTCAAATCGGATTTTGACAAAGCATATGATAGAATTCGATGGAACTTCATTATAAAATTGTTGCATATGCTCAATTGAGGATCAATCACTTATTTTCTGAACCATTTCCTCTGCAAAGATCTATAAGGAAAGGTTGCCTACCCTCTCCTTTCCTTTATGTCTTAGTAGTTGATGCCCTCAATTATCTTCTAGAAAAATACAACCAAATGGGCTTAATCAAGGGTGTCTCTATTCCTAAGAATCCAGTGGTTATAAGTTCACATTTTGTTGATTATGGTTTGATATTTATTCAAAATTCCAAATCAGAAATTAAGAATGTTTTGGAGGTTTTGGATTTGTATTGCTCTATTTCTATATCTAAACTAGCTCATCATAAAACCAATTTCTTAATGATTCAACCAAATCCGGTGCCACATTGGATTCCACAACAATGAAACCTAATCAAACATGAGTAGATTACATGCTATCTTGGAATTCCTTTTGGCTTTGGTGTTTCTCTCCATGATATGTGGAATTGGTTTCTCACAAAGTTGTAAAACCAAATTTTTAATTGGGGGAATATATATCTTTCACTAGCTGGTAAAATTTAGGTATCTTTTTAGCCTCTCATGTTTACTATTTTTCCTATTGGATGCCCTCCAAAAATGGCTATGATGACTTTAATAAGCTCATTCGACAATTTATATGGACAAATTGGGGTGGTAAAGTGAGGTTCAGGTCTTCTTCTTGGCTTCATTACATACAACCAATGTTTAGAGGGGGGTTGAAATTTTTGGATCCTCAAACTAAATGACGTTGTCTTTTTGCTAAGTGGATAATAAGAGTTGTTTCAAGTAATGAACAATGGAAAATCTTGGTGTGACATAGAATAACTCTTGCTCATGTAAATAACAAGTGACAGAGCATGAGTTGGATGGATAAGGTTTTATTCGCTCCATTTTTCCATCTTAAAGGTTCATTCCCTTTAAATTCCATATGGGAGGCCTGGAAATGAGTCTATTATTGTCTTAATTGGAGAAATAAATCATTACAACATGGTTTTAGCTTTGAAACTCTTCCATTTGGTGGAATAAACTTGTGCAATATCAAGGAAAACCATTGGTTAATTTCTATGTTTCCTAAGTAGGCTTACTACCTTTTTAAGTAGGGGTGAGAGATTTCAACGACATTTGGGACTTTAAATGCCATGATTGGATAGCTGGTAGTGCTCCAAAAACTTATTCAATCTAAATAGCAAGTGTAAAGGGTTCTTAATTTTTGTCATGTCTTTGGTTCCTATGGAACTGTTGATAAAGATGTGCACTCCCTTGCATTGTAGCGTATTTAAGGGATGGATGGGGCTGGAAAAACATCCATTTTCTTGTTTTCCTTTAAAGAAGATCTACTTGCAAATTCTCCCTTCAATGAGATTAAATCCGAGACTCAACATTAAGTGGAATTGCAAATTTAAAGAAAGAAAGTGGAGGAAATTAAGTGCTTAAATTTGGAAATCTAAGGCAGAAGCAAACACTCAAATATTGTCTTGGAAAGTTTTACATCAGAAGTTACCTATACGAGATAAGTTAATATTTCTGACCTTACAATCAACTAAGTGCCTATTTTGTCATAGGAATGAGAACTTAAAACATATCTTTTGGGATTGTTTTAGAGCTAAAAAGAAATGAAACACCATATTTAGTCATTTGCTTGCTATTTTTTTTATCAAGCCTTAAGATGGAAAGAAGCCATGTCTGGTATTGGTCTTCATAAGAATACAATTGCAGACTTTATGAGATGATGCATTTTGGTGCACATATGAAAAATTAAATGTCAGGCTATGCTTTCTACTCATAATTTGCACCAGGAAGTAGATATTCTAATGTTTTACTCAGATATCATTTTTCAACTCTATTTTTTTTTATGTTCACAACTGAAGACTGGTTCCAAAGACAGTGACAGATTTATCAGATAGCTAGATGAAGTTAAACACCAGTTCATGCAACTTCATGGTGGAGAGACTGTATGTGCTAGACAATTGCAAAGTTTCTTAAATTCCAGGTCTAATATGTATCTTCAAGGACATAATTTATGCTAAATAATTTTTAGTTTTCAGTTCTTCAAGCTCTATAGGCATGAGCGGTATACTGTATACTTCTGCACTATTCAAGCATTTTTATGTTAGTTGTATGTCTTTTTACAATCATGATTGTAAAAGTCAACTGGTTGACTTTGATGTAACTTTTTAATTTGTTGTTGTATCATTTTTTTTCACTCTTTAGAGTCTTTTTAGACTGTTATATTATTATTATTATTATTATTATTATTATTTTTTGTGATAAACCATTAGCTTTGATCAATTTAAAAAAAAAAAAAAAAACGAATTTAAAAACAAGGACACATAGCGTCTAGTTCTGCCTAAGTCCTAAAGATTAAGCCTTAAGATATTCGGCATAGAGTTAAAATAATATAAATAAATTTCAATATCCTATATAATTACCGCTATATAGAATTTTCTTTGAAACTAAATGTAATATAAGTCATTAAAGTAAATATAATCATTAATTATAGTTGAACATTAAATATTAAATATTAAATTAAGATTTCTATTACATATGCATTGTTATGAATATAATAATCTATTCTATTAGTATAATATATAATAAAAATATTAATATTATATTATTAAGTTAATATTAATATATAATATAATTAATTAGTTACAAATATAATATTATAAATAATAGTAGCAAAATTCAATAATATAAAATTCAAAATATATTAAAACTATATAAATATAAAAAGTTGTTAAAAAATAAAGTGTTATTATTGAACAATGAAATGAAAATATCTCTTCACAAAAAACAAAAGCCTCACTTACTATTGTAAGCCACATTCAGCCAATAAAAATAAAAATAGAGATAAATAATTTCTATTACAATATAAAAAAGTCAAAATATATTAAATCTATATCAATGAAAAAATTGTTGAAAAATACAATGTTCTAATTGGACAATTAATAAAAACAGTAGCATTACATTGAATGCTAAACTAAAAAAAAACATTGTATGACGCTTTTATTTTTCCAAAGTCAAATGTATAAAGATCATTAAAAATCTTCATTCATTCATTCAATTGCCTTGGGCAATCGTCTCTCCGCGCCATTCCATGCTCTGCTAGGAATATGTAGGTGTCGTGCAACGTGGCTCGCTTTCATTCCAATATTAATAAATCCTTCCCATTCGATAATGCCTCACACGGTTTAGTGTTGGAATCCCCAGGGATTTCAATCTCTTTTACAGTGGCAATGGCAATGGCAAATGCAATTGCAGGTCCAACCACATGTTTATATATATTATCTAACAAAATATACTCACGCACGAGCAAGGGTTTAGAAACCCAGAAGCACAAGCAGAAAAAATTGATGGGCGTGACATGTTGCATGAGAGAAACTGAAAATATCAGTGTCAATGAAAGGTAACTCTTTAATTTCAGTTTCAGAACCGATTCAAAAGTGAAAATTGAATTTAACAAAAACATTGATATCAGACTGGCACATGTAGCATTATAGAATGTTGTTAACATTGTTATCAGATACCCTGTTGGGGCATTTCTTCCTTGCTGGGCACTTGAATAATTAGGAAAAAGATGAATGCAATGTGTTAGGGAGCTTTCTTGGAATTACCATGGGCTTTTAGCCGCCATTAAGCTTTTAAGCATTTAACAAATAAAATGTCCTTGTAGATTAAGGCTGAGGCCAAGACTAGTTCACTAGGGATAATTTTATAAACATACCATGCCACAGAGCTTAAACAGCTGACATATTCTGTTTCAACCTTGGTCGAAACAAAACAGTTGGCTGTTCAATCGCATGGAAAGTATTGACAGCCCAATTGGTGGTTCCGATTGACTCCAAATTGGAGTTCGTGGGAATTCATTTTCCAGTCGGCATGACAACAAGCCTGCTGTTTACGCGAGGCTATGCCATGCCATCACATCATCTTTGGCCTTAGCATTGTGCAGGCACACGACTGACTGTTTTAGTGCCTTAGGAGCTGTAAGATGCTGTGCCTGCTGTTTATGTGAGGCAATGTCATGCCATGCCATCCCATCTCTTATGGGCGCAAGTTCGCAACTATGCATTGGTGATTGTTTTTAGTTTCTGAGGAGCCATAAAGTTAGTCATTGTAATAATAGTTTTTTTTCCAAAAGGCAATTATTACACTCTCATATCCCCTTTAATGGGAACCTTCTTAATGGATACAAAATAAATTGGAAATTATTGAGCCATGCGTATGTACATAGCCCTAGTAAGTTGAGTATTATTGTTTAATAAAGTCTTAGTTAACGAAAACAGGGAAGGTTAGTGTTTCACAGCGCCAGGAGCCTCAAATTATTGTTTTATTATGGCATTTTGATATAAGAGTACAAAATCTCATGCATCCATTTTCACCGCAACCCCTCGCACACACAATATAGTGTTTAATCAACATCCTCCTCTATAATTGGGAATTTTCTGTGAATGGTATACTTGTGGAAATGAACATCTAAATATTAGGTTCACAATACTATCCATAAGAATTACCAGCCATAGCTGTGTAAATTACACATCAGAAAGTTCTGTAAAGGGTATCATATGGAATTTCTTAGATTATGTATGGTTGGCCTGTAGGTCATACATGAACTTAGGTCACACATGATCTTAACAACTATGGACCCTGATATCATAAACAGCATATATCTGTAACTAAATATGATGATTGCAAATTCCAGAGCATGAAAATCTCTTGCGTAAATCTATTTTGTATCTCTTTGTTAATGCATATATCAAATGTCACTGTTAAGACAAGTATAAAAGAAATAGATGACGGAAACAACTGTAATGTCCCCTACTCGGAGGCTGCCAATTGTCAATGATTAATGTACATTACTATACATCTAAATTGAATTAATTTTAAGAAACGACGAATAATAAATTTAACAGTTAATCCATTTAAGCCCAATTCCTTCTTCTCTCTTAAACATGCCAACCTTAAGGAGGATGGAACTTTCCATGTCGCAGGGCGCTTGACACCAATCTACAAGTAGGCTTCCTCAAGGCATTGGGACTGCATGTTCGTACCCATCTCGGGATTTTCCCTCAAGCATTGGAAATACATATCCTTACCCATCTTGGAATTCATCTATCTTGTGAGGATTTACTCCGCCTCTCCCAGATTGATAGAAACCTATCCTCTTAAGGGGCTATATTAAGTGATTGAGTAGACTACAAACATTCTAATTCCTTGGTATTACAAATATATATATCCGTATGTTAATGTCATTGTAGTTTCAGTCGGATATAAACATTATATATATATACAAACATTATTTTCATGCAGTATTAGAAAATGACCTTAATATCATATATATATATATATATATTAAATATATATTAAAGTAAATTACTTTCGTTATTACCAACTGCATAAATAATGTCACCGACTATTATTGTTGACCGATGATATTAACTAAGGAGGTAGTCTAAGACTGCCACGATGGCACATGACTCCATCGTGGCAGTCACAACCACGATGGGATCACGTACCATCGTGACCATTGACCACAATATACTGGTAAGTAAAAACTGCAAACAAAACGATGGAGAACACATAACATATTATAGTCTTCGACATTGTTTCTTTGCAGACTTTTAATAATATTTAATACAGATCACAATTTAATCAATACTACAAAATATCATTGAATATAGTAGTATAAACTTGGTTGGATAAGAAGAATATATATACATAAGGAATATTGGGTAAGAGATAAGAATTTCAAATATCCATTCAGATAAATCTAATATAAATCAACATGGTATCAGAGCAGGTTTGAGAAACGATCAAGATCAGATTTTAAATCTATATATATTCCGTTGGAAATCTTGTACCTACAAAATGGTGAATGGAATTAGACTTGAAGATTGACTTGAAGGTGCTTCAAATTTTGAAGCTTGGAAACTGCGAATGATGCTAATACTAAGAAAGCATGAGTTAAAACAATCGTAGAAAGTTGTCCTAAATCTAATGAGAATGACGAGAAAAGTCAATGGGAAAAGGACAATACCAAAGCAATGAAATTATTAGTAGACGGAGTTAAAGATCATCTACTACCTATTATCACAAAGTTAGACTCTGGATATGATATGTTCAAAGCCCTGGAAAACATGTTTGAGATCAACAACACCAGTAGGATTCTTACTCTTAAATATCAACTCTCTAATATTAAAATGAATAAAGGAGAGACCATCACCTCATACTTTATGAGGATAACAAAATTAAGAAACCAACTCTTAACAATTGGTCACATCTATGATAGTAAAGAGTTAACTATGATAACTTTAAATGGACTTCCTATCTCATGGGAAAACTTTAGACAAGGAATAAGTGCTCATTCTAAACTCCCCAAATTTGATCGACTAAAAGCTAACTGCATTCAAGAAGAGTGTAATCTAATATCTAGAGGAATCGGTATGGAATCCACAAATGAAGACATACAGATTCAAACCACTAATTTGAAAAGGAAAAAGGGCAAGGATTCAAATAATAACAAGCTGTTCAAGAAACAGAGAGTCTACTCTAAAATACAATGTTATAGATGCGACAACTATGGTCACACTGCAGAAAAATGTCCTGACAGACTCAAACATCAAGCTTCCTTCGCTGAAGTTAGTAATTCAAACTTGGATTCAGAGAAACTTGTATTCTAAAGAACTTCAAAATAACTCAAAATTTGTAAAATACTGGATTGAGAGGTGTTGATATGTGTTTTATGACCCATCAAACCGTAGAACAAAATACCGAGGTATCTTATCCTCTCTTGATCAAAGTTCTGTATATGCTAAGATTGCGAGAAGATCATATAGGTCACTCCAAGGTTCCTTTCGTGTCAGGTCTTGACCATGGATAAGCTTGGTGGTAAATGTGATTTGCTGAATATCACAAGGGGCCTTACGTTTTCAGTCTTAGAAAGATTTGCAATGAAACACCTTTTTTGAGTTTTCAGAATATGCGGAAAGCAAACGGAAGTAGGGTTCAAAAATTTTAATCTACTCCTAAGGGAAATGATAGCAATGGTCGATACTTTGGTGGACAAATTCCCAATAACTAGGTTTCGCTTCGCCAAGTTATACTACAACTACACGAGAACCAGTGCAATCTTCAAGGTTTATGCTGAGGATTTTCATACCACCACGGACACCATCATGAAGAACAATGTACGTGAATGACAGAAGTTAAGCATATGCAAGAATGAGGTTCAGGCTAACTTTGCATGACGATTTACAATCAGTAAAACGTCAAAAGTATGAACCAAAGGAACCCATCAAAACACCATCATATTTCTTATTGCAATCACAACACTTCATCTAACTTTATCCAACAAATCTAAACTAAATGAGGGAATTATGAAATCAAGCAAGCACTAAAACACATCGAGTATTCACCATGAAACCAACAATGAAAACTTTATTGTCTCAGTAGATCTTTAGCAACAATCTCAAAATTTCCCCTTTACAAATGAGTAGTGAGGCCTTTATATAGGTCCTCGAATACAACGGGTGGCCCGGATCAAAACAATAACCGATGGCCTAAATCGTGCCACCTTAGCCCTAATTAGGGTTAGGTCAAGAAGAGAGAATCTACATTTAATTTACGGGTCCACACAAACCAATTAGAAGAGAGTCCCCATTTGTAGTGGGCAATAAATGTCCACTATGCATGTTCATCCAACAAGAGAGTGGGTTGAAATGAATGCCTACTATGCATTAAATGCTCCTTTTCCAGGAATTGCATGTGCTTGATTTTGTATCTTAAATGCAATGAACTTTGACTTGGGATCTTTGACTAGCTGGTAAAGATGACTAGGCACCATGTCAGCATACTGGGTGTCATGTAGGCTCGGGTCTTTTCTAACTGCATCATTTCGTAACCCACATCCAACTTTGAATACTCCTTTTGAAACTATATGTACTTGCTTGGAAATTTATGGATTGGAATCCTTCGTTGATGATTATGTCATTCTGGAGTTTCTTCACATAGAATTTCCCTTGGCCATGCTCTTGGATTTCTAAATTGAACTTTGATCTTTTAAAGTCCTAAACCTTGAATGCCTTGAACTGGGTCGTTTGAAACTTGGATGCCTTCAACACTGCAATTGGTGTTCTGGAATTTGAATGTTTTCCTTGATCACGCAAGAGTGAAATTATCCCCCCTGCAAAATGAAATAATCGACATAAGAATCTCACAAAAATTCTTTCATATTTTCTCTCTAAAATTTTCTCATGCCTCCTTTGATTCTTCAAACTCTTTGCAAATTTATCTCTCTAGAAAAACATTTTCTTTTCCAAAAACTCTCTCTTCCTCTCCTCAAAACTTCACACCTTCCTCTTCTCATGCTTTAAATTCACTTTATCTTGCTTTTTCTTTTATTTTCCAAGAATTCCCATTTTTCTAAGATTTTCCATACTTAGCCATTTTCCAACACTTAGCCATTTTTCCTTCCATGGAGGAGAAATTTTCCAACACTTAGCCATTTTTCCTTCCATGAAGGATAAATTTTCCAACACTCGGTCATATTTTCAAGATTTTCCACTTTTTTGAACTTTCAGAATTTCCAAGATTTCCATGATTTCCAAGATTTTCAAATTTTCAAGATTTTGAAATTTTCCAAGATTTCGGAATTTTTCCAAGATTTTCAATTTTTCAAGATTTTGGAATATTCCAAGATTTTCAATATTTCGAGTTTTTCCATGATTTCCAAGATTTCCAAGATTTTGGCATTTTTCGGAATTTTCCAAAATTTTGGTTTTTGACTTTTCCGATAAAATTTCCAAGATTTCATTTTTTGATTTTAACTTTTTTTGAAATTTTAAAACTTTCCAAAATTTTCACATGTTGGAGGATTTTCTTTGTTTGCAAATTCTCCTTTGACTGAGTTGACTCGCGCTCCACCATTCCTGGAGGCGGGATTTTGGAGAGGGCATGGATTTTTCTTCAAGTCGAGGATTTTTCTTCAATTCATGGATTTTTCTTGAAGTCGTGGATTTTTCTTGAAGTCAAGGATTTTTCTTCAAGTTGTGGATTTTTCTTGAAGTCGTGGATTTTTCTTCAAGCCAAGGATTTTTCTTCAAGTCAAGGATTTTCCCTTAATCTGAAATTTCAGAATTTTCCAAGATTTTAAAATTTTCCATTTTTTCTGAAATTTAAGAATTTGTGATGTTTTTCATGCCTTTCCACTTTTGGATATTTCAAGGGTGTTTCCAGACTTAACCATTTTTTTTGACGGCCTCGCTTGCTCATTCTTCTGGATATAGAATTGGATACCTTTTTATCAGCCATAGCTCACTTGTTGCCAAAATAGACCTGCCAAAATAGACTTTCTAAAATAGTAAGTTGTTCCAAAGTCAAAATAAGGCCAATCCAGGACGTAGCGAAACTTACTAAAAAGAGACATACTAAAAAAGAAATTTCCAAAAATAGCAAGTATGTCAAGACATTCAAAATTTCACTGACATTCATTTTTGAAAGATCAATTCTCATTCACACTTAACCTAATTCACAGACAGACACACAGTTTCCATTCTAGGAGTCAGGTGGACAACACTTTTCTAGACCTGGCCAAATTTTACCAATTCTCACATCAAAACACGGGGAACCTTAGGGGATTGAGCCAAAAGCTACCGAGAACGAAAGCCAAAAAGACAAGGCCAACAAAAAAAGAGGGGGGGTCCCCATTTGCAATGGGGCGATGTGTGAAAAGGTAACAACAAGAGGGAGTTCACTGTTCTTTACCATCCTCACCAACCTCCTGCGAAAACAAAGTGGAACACTTCAGAAGTAAACTTGGTATGTTGTAATTACTGAGAAGAGTCTCGGGATATTTGATTATTTTACTAATGAATTATTTTATTAATAAGTGTTATTTCATGACTATACGGGCCTTGTGTACACCATGAGGAAGTGACGACTTCCAAATGATTATCACTTGTATTTGCTGAAGTTATTGAAAGAGGACGATCTTACAATAACTTAAATTTTATATTATGATGGATATATTATGATGTCTAAGCAGATCATGATAGATTAAATCTTGCATGGTGGATTAATTTCCTTAAACAAACCATGAATATAATGTTCATATGGTAAGTATTATTGAGGATACGTGTGCACATACCCTATGAACATCTTGAGTACTTGGTGAATATCGTGTGACTTGATATTCAGGAGGCCATTACTCGTGATATCATGAGATGATATCTAAATGGTGGATATCTTCTGATCAAAGATATCCTTAAAATTTGCCATTCCTGATATTACTTTGAGGTAATATCTATTTTTGTGTTTATCCTCCCTAACTAAGAGGGAGTGTTAATGTCATTGTAGTTTTAGTCGGATATATATATATATAAACATTATTTTCATGCAGTATTAGAAAATGAACTTAATATCATCTATATATATATATATATATAATATAAATAAATATATATTAAGCAAATTACTTTTGTTATTACCAACTGCATAAATAATGTCACCGACTATTATTGTTGATCAACGATATTAACTAAGGAGGTAGTTTGAGACTTCCACGATGGCACATGACTCCATCGTGGCAGTCACGACCACGATGGGTCATGACTCCACGATGAGATCACGTACCATCGTGACTGTCGACCACAATATAAGTGGTAAGTAAAAACTGCAAAACAAAATGATGGAGAACACATAACATATTACAGTCTTTGACATTGTTTCTTTGTAGACTTCTAATAATATTTAATACAAATCACAATTTAATTGATACTACAAAATATCATTGAATATAGCAGTATAAACTTGGTTGGATAAGAAGAATATATATACATAAGGAATATTGGGTAAGAGATAAGAATTTCAAATATCCATTCAGATAAATCTGATATAAATCAACATGTATAATATATATTCCTATAAATCTAATCATTATTATTATGAGATATATATATATACTTCTATATGGGCATATCTTGATATAGCTAATTGTAATAGATTGAACTCTCTCTCTCTCTCTATATATATATATATATATCTACATTTAAAAGACCATATGATGGCTCTTTATCTTTAATAGCATATATACATAGCATCCTATAATTCAATATCTAATTCAGATACCTGCAACCTTATTTTCTATTACACTATGCTTATAGCATAGTCAGTGACTTATTTAGAATTTCCATTATTATTATTATTTTTTGATTGGTAAGAGGCCGTAGCCAAAATTTTTATCAAATAGGTTTAAAATTTTACATCTCCATTTAGTGTGGGCACCGGTAGGAAAGATTGGAGTCAAGAAAACTTCCGGTCTAGCCTGAAACTTATGAAAGTTCAGATTATTGGCAATTTACAGATCCCGCTCTATCCATGCGGGCAAATGATAATTTGGGACGTAGAGTCCTTACATATAATTGTATAAGTTTTACATTCTGCTATTACAAATTCACATTCACAGTCATGCTTATCAGTTTTATTGCTTTATATTACAACAGATAATTGATCAACATTTAGAAAGGCTCCTGATTAGGAGATTGCAGATTATATTCCTCTCCTACTTTATCAGCTGCCCACATCCCATTCTGATATGCTGCCCAAATCTCCATAGTATTCCATCCTTCCCTGCTATTTCCTGCCGGCCTTACAGCCCCTCTGATTAAGCCTGTTACAAATGCTGCACACAAACACCACTAACCAAGCAAATTACTATTGAACAATGCTAAGCATCCTACTTTTAATTCCCTGCAGCATTAGACATTTACCAAATTGAAAGAGACTCTAAAACTAAGAGAAAGCTTGCAAATAACCTTCTAGCATATATCCTGTTAATAAGATTCTTTCACAAAACCATTATTTTCAAGTATTGAAGAGTAAAATACAGCCAAAGTGCCATACCCAAGCACAACCATGCCCTTATCCTAATTTTAATGGCTGCCGAAGGTTAGGTAAAGCTTAAGATATCCGAAAAGCAGAGGTAATCATAGAACCATCACAAAAATGCATCAACCCGTAAGGATATACTTCTAATACTGTATAATACCAAGACATCAAAACAAAACAACATGCTGCATAAAATTTGTTAGATTCACAGGATTAATCATATACTAACACACCTGCATAGTTACCCCAATCATACCAAATTTTCCATGTGAAAGGTTAAGAGTAATAACCTTTAAGCTCCTAGCTGAAAATGGTTACCCCAATCATACCAAATTTTCCATGTGAAAGGTTAAGAGTAATAACCTTTAAGCTCCTAGCTGAAAATGGATTTTGACATCAGTATCTTATCCTTCTCATAAAAAGCCAATCCAGCTAATACCCTGTCTCTTAACTCCCATCTACAAACAGAATATGTCACATCTATAGTATGGAATTATTTATACACGAGTCTGGGGTATTTCGAAACCTGGGAATATACATACTTGCTGTATATATATGCCAGTGGTATAACTATATCATACCGTGATTATATATATATATATATATATATACCGAGATTGCAGACTGGTTTCCATAAGAGCATTGAAGCATAAACATAGAATTAATATTATTTAACATTCTTACTTAACGTCCAAAGTTCATATAGTATCATCAGAAAAGAAGTTACTTGCCATGATATTAAACACTAGAACAGAGTAAGCAACCCCTTGGTTCAAAATTAGGGGCCGTAATGTGCTACGCCATTAGTTCAGGTATCAGTAGTATAATACCAATGAAAGTATAACCATCTAAAAGACTAGCATAATGTTAACCAAAATAGACCCCTGCTACGCTTATACGAGTATCAAACCAAAATTAACAGCAGGAATTAACCCAAACTAGACACTGAAGTCCATAACTAAAAGCTATATTAAAGTATTAGGCATTCTCGTGACGAACAAAGCTACGCAGTATTTCCATCTCCTCAGCGTCATCTATTGCTTCTTACACCTCATCTGCAATGAGATATTCCTCAAACCAATCTCTATTAGCCAGTACCCTAATCTGAAAGAAATGCACGAGAAAGTCCAGGTTCCTTTCTATTATTGGCTATTGGGTAGGTGGCGACAGGCCTGTTTCCGATCATGAGCATGCCATAGTACCTCGGATGGGATATAGTAAGGTTGTTTCTAATATTTACCATTACTCTGTTCAGGTCTACCAGAATTTCCTTAATGAAAAGTTTGCAGCAAAGTCTTGCAACGCCCACCCGGTCATTGTCAATATGCATTGCTATCGCAATAAGCATTGCAGGGATATCCGGATTTGCCCTGAATTTGTCACAATTGGTAACAAATTGGTCACCAAGGCTCCTAAGAACTGCCCTCCAGATTACTTTGTTGTTAACATCCACAATTTGCCTAATCCTCTCTATTTTTACCTCAATGTCAAATGCTATTTTTACCTCAATGTCAAATGCCATTTGCCTGTTCACACCACCCAATTTTATCAGTGTCTCCATGGAGAATATCCATTATTTTTATACCCTTATCTTATTATTTCTTATTTCTTCCTTGTGAAGAGTCACAATTATATTATATAATCCTTCCATAATATTACTGATATTAATATAACCACACACACACACACACACACACACACACACACACACACAGATATATATATATATATATATATATAATTACCAGTCCATATTTATTTATATCTATATATATATATATATATATATATTCAGTATAATCTACTGTTAATATAGAAATATTATTGAATTGTCCTTAGAGTACATACTGTACTCTTTAGGACTGAATTGTTATTGCTGTTATAGTATTTCCCAGCGCTGAGTTTAGGTCCCCACCCTGACTGTTTCCTTCCCTTGCTGACTGGATTCACCAATCCTTTGTTTTTTCCTGTTCTTGTCAGCGCTGTTCTTGTCAGCGCTGATTTCAGATTGTTATATATATCTTTTTTTATTGTTCCATATTCTCCTGTTCGGTGCCTCCCTTGAATGGGGTAGAATACCTTCTTATATGTCGATGCTGAATTGAAAAGTTACATTGTCAACGGACATGTCTCATGTCTTTTCATGAGGAGGCGTATCTCAGACACGTCATTATTGTCATTTCTTTTCGTTAGTGATAATCGCACCATTGAGCACTGCATACACAACCGATCTGATCTAACAATTAGCTTCTCACTTAATCGTTATCTCCTCGAGGCAAATTAATTGTCTTCATACTAGTGGTTAGTCATTGATTAGATATAATCATTGTTTAGTTGACATCGTGCCTTTACATAACATATCGATTGATTATCAACTTGATTTGCATATTACTGATTCAATTAAATATGCTAGATTCTGTTTGATGCTGAGAGGAATATTATTTGATTAAAAACTAATTATAATACAGATCAATATTATTATGTCTTAGTTGATCCGTTCCTTCTATGGCTGATTACAATCCTTGTTACAACTTCATTGATGACATGTTGTTTACCATTCATTCATTTATTATTATGATATTATACTATTATATTACGATTTTCATTCTTTAATATATATAATATTATACTATATCAATTTATATATTAGATTCTTTCATTATTATTATATATGTAATTTAATAATAAATTACATTATTATTTATTTTCTTATTTTCTTATTATTTATTATTTATTATTAAATCCTATTTCGGAAAAGGGACATCACAACAACAGTCCTTTCTCTTAGCATGAAGAACCATTAGAGATATAATTATCCATATAAACGACAGGAAGCAGCCTCTAGCAAACGAAACCAAAATGGCCCCTTCCGTACCATGGTAAATCAGGGAAAGGTTTGGTTACACAGCCACGTAATCAAGGAGAATAAACAATTCATTTCACGAGTGGGACCTTTGGAGAGCCATGCAAGCAAGGGAATTGCCTTCCAGCCTTCTTTAAATCCTTTCGACCCCCTTTTCTAGTATTAATAATGGTACGACTGTAGTTGAAAAACTCGTTCTTGGCAACTTCTCGCCAAGGCCCCCAAAAAGAAACTTGGCAAAAACTTGGTGATAACTCGGCAACTTTTTGGCAAAAAACTCGGCAACTTAAAAAATTGGTTAAATTTAATTAGAAATGCATTTTTTTTTGCAAATTTCAATTAGGAGATGCATCTAATGAGTCAGTAAATCAGGAAACAAAAGAAAGAAGCTGAGTCTAGATATATTTAAATGTAAATTGAGTATAAATATAAATTGAGTACAAAATGGCATCCTCATGTGGAATGCCGATCGCTGGTAGCCTGATAGTTTGAAGCAAAATTAAAATAGTAAGTTGTCTTTGTAAAACTATAAGTAAATACAACATCAAAACAATCTACATCTTCCTCTTCCCATTCACAACAACTCTAGTAAAAATTATGGGAGGGCTAGGGGGTCTATTCCTAGAAGTGCATTGTGGCTGTGCCTCCTCGCTCGACACAACTAGCTGTGACTCGACCTCCATCCTGGTGTAGATGGTGCTGGTGTTGGCACTGGCAATGACTCCTCATCATCCTCAACCTCCTCATCCTCCATCCTCATGTGGAATGCCGATTGCTGGTAGCCTGATAGTCTGAAGCAAAATTAAAATAGTAAGTTGTCTTTGTAAAACTATAAGTAAATACAACATCAAAACAATCTACATCTTCCTCTTCCCATTCACAACAACTCTAGTAAAAATTATGGGAGGGGTAGGGGGTCTATTCCTAGAAGTGCATTGTGGCTGTGCCTCCTCGCTCGACACAACTGGCTGTGACTCAACCTCCATCCTGGTGTAGATGGTGTTGGTGTTGGCACTGGCAATGACTCCTCATCATCCTCAACCTCCTCATCCTCCTCAATGTCATCCAGTCCTAATCCACCCCCTTCCTCTATAGCCTGCCTCTCCAAACTGTAGATCTCAACCTTTGTAAACAATGGAGGCTACTCCTGTGATGTTCAATCACAGTAAGGATCTATGTCATCCAAATCAAGTGAACCAACTGGTGTTTCCTCTACCTTCCTTGTGCGCAACTGAAGGTTATATTGCACAAAGACCTAAATCCTTGCAAATCACCTTGCAATACCTTGGAAGAGTTTTTTTGGTTTGCACAACAAAATAAAATTTACAAAATGCAAAATGACCTTTTTTTTGACGTCAAAACCTATTATATCATCGCGGCTGAGTAATAGACATAGACTCGCTGATTTCAGCGAGAAGTTTCGGCGAGTAAGTGTGGCAATTACTCGCCATCTCCAATTTCTCACGAGAAGTTAAAAACTTGCCGAGTTCTCTGCAAGTATTGCATCTATGGGTACAACAACTTATTTGAGCTCATGGAAAGGTATATCTTTCCCTTTAACTCAACAAAAATAATTATTTTTTAACTTTTCTGTGCTTCACATGCACCCACAACACAAAGTTCCTGCTCACACTCACTTGCACATGCTGCACTTATATTTCCGGTCATTTCACTATTTGTACAAACTCATGCAAATTTGTTATTCGCCTGCAATTCACAATAAAATTGTACCTCGGACAATTGATGCCGACAACCACGAACGAATTCTTGATTTGTGTGATTAACTGCACCTGTGATGTGATGAACTCGTAAATTTGAGGCCACTTAAACTGGAAGGAAGTGCTGGCTGCCAATTGTGCAAGTTTTGTCGTCTTGCAGAAAGATCAGAGAAAAATCAGATTGCTACCTGTTGGCTAAATATTTTGCAAGTCACTAAGACTACAACTTGCAAAATGTGTGTTTTAGGCAGCAGTATGTGAGATTTCTCTCTCCTCTCAGCAATAGGGGAGGCTCCCTTCTTACTGCAGGTGGCTTCAAGTAGAATTGAACTGTAGCACATACAATTCACCTTGCAATAGTAATGCCGGTGACTCGATGATTGACGTAAGAACAATCAAATGAGGCAGCAGTTGATTTATCTAAAGACGAGGTGATACAATGAGCTCAAAGTCTCCTGTCCTCACCTCGAATCAGTAATCTATTCTATTTATCCAATACTGAAGCTCAAAGTCTTCAGTCCTTGGAGTATCTCAGCCA
>MU226866.1:894665-912627 GCA_018584345.1 Thuja plicata
AAACAAGAAAGGACTTGACGTTTAGTCAGAAGAAAGAACAATCAAAATCAAGGGATGACTGATTCCATTGAAAAATATTCCTTCCATAACATCGACACGATTAGAGAAAAACTCCTAGCAATCAGCTAAGAATTGCGTAGGGTTGCCCCAATTTTGGGGAATGCAAAATTGAGGACAACACTACCAATTGTGCAAGTTTTGTCGTCTTGCAGAAAGATTAGAGAAAAATCAGATTGCTACAAATTGTGCAATTTTATCTTGTAGAAAATCAGATTTTTGTTTTGTTTTATTTTGTTTTATATCTTCTACTGACTTCTAGAAAGGGGTGGGATCAGATTGTTTAATTGCCTTGCACGACAAGTTAATGAACCACCCCTAGTGGGTATATATAGAAGACTTTGCTATGTGTTTTGTTAGGCTAAATATTTTGGTTTGCCTTTGTGCACGATTTGGGTCTTGGGATGGAACCCCCAAGAGATCACCTTTGATGTTGAATATTTTGGTTTGCCTTTGTGCATGATTTGGGTCTTGGGACAGGACCCCCAAGAGATCACCTCCGATGCTGCATATTATTGTCGCTGTTGAGCACGTCCGGGTGAAGGGACGAAACCCCCACGAATCACCTCTTCTGTTGTAGTTCGAACTCTATACTGAAATTTGTTTAATCTATAGGCTCAAGCTGCTGCTGTTATGAAATTTATGTCAGTCTTCTATGAATAAATCAGTTCTAGAATTTGTAGCTTCTAGTGAATCTGTGTTAGCACTATTGAATGTTTGAATGATCTATAAGAAATTTGGACTTAAGTATAAGTGAATGTTTCTTTTCTTGAATCTATATTGTGTAAGCAGTTTGTTTTTGAATTTTATAGTTTGAAAAAAGTAGAGATTTAGATCATACAGACCTTATGGTCTTTACAGTGGTATTAGAGCAAAGTTCTTGCCATCTTGTAGAATGTTAAGGATGATTATAGAAATGGAAGAAAGGGATAATGTAATTGTGGCCTCTGAGATTGCGGGATGGTATTAGAGTCGAGGTCTCGACGTCGAGTCCTGCAGAGCATGGTGGGCTGTGGTGTCCTAGCGTAAATGTTGCGGTGGTGCAGATTCCCGTTGGGTGTGTACCTAGGGTTGGGACCCACCCACGATTGGGCAACCATGTGTCCACGAGGGGGTTGGTCTGCATTGGCACTGTAGTGGGATGAAAACCCCTCTTAATGCTATTGGGCACCATTCACACCATCGGTCCGGGCTTTTGGCGTAGTGGTTGCCTTGCTTGGTATCAGATTACGTATCAAAGTTATTCTATAATACTTAATCAAGTGGAAGGGACTACCACCAGAATACGCAACCTGGGAAGGAATTGAAATCTTCGAACACCCCAACCTGAAATTGCTTGAGGTCAAACAATTAGGGGGCGGGAGGACTGTGATGAACTCGTGAATTTGAGGCCACTTGGCCTGGAAGGAAGTGCTGGCTGCCAACTATGCAAGATTTGTCTTCTTGCAGAAAGATTAGAGAAAAATCGGATTGCTGCCAACTGTGCAAATTTGTCTTGTAGAAAATCAGATTTTTATTTTGTTTTATTTTGTTTTGTATCTTCTACCTACTTCTAGAAAGGGGCTAGATCAGAATGTTTACTTGCCTTGCATGACAAGTTAATGAACCGTCCCAAGTAAGTATATAAAGAAGACTCTGCTATGTGTTTTGTTAGGCTGAATATTTTGATTTGCCTTTGTGCACAATTTGGGTCTTGGGACGAAACCCCCAAGAAACCACCTCTGATGCTGAATATTTTAGATTGCCTTTGTGCATGATTTGGGTCTTGGGACGGAACCCCCCAAGAGATCACCTTTGATATTGAATATTATTGTCGAAGTTGAGCATGTCCGGGTGAAGGGACGAAACCACCATGAATCACCTCTGCTGTTATAGTTTGAACTCTATATTGAGATTTGTTTAATCTATAGGCTCAAGTTGCTGCTGTTAAGAAATTAATGTTAGTCTTCTATGTATAAATCAATTCCAAAATTTGTAGCTTCTAGTGAATCTGTGTAAGCACTGTTGAATGTTTGAATGATCTATAAGAAATTTGGACTTCAGTATAAATGAATGTTTCTTTTCTTGAATCTATATTGTGTAAACAATTTGTGTTTGAATTTTATAGTTTAAGAAAAGTAGAGATTCGGATCATACAGACCTTACAGTCTTTACAGTGGTATCAAAGTAGATTTCTTGCCAGCCTGTAGAATGTTAAGGGTGATTACAAAAATGGAAGAAAGCGCTAATGTAAATTGTGGCCCGTGAGATAGCGGGATGGTATTAGAGTTGAGGTCTCGAGGTTGAACCCTGCAGAGCATGGTGGGCTGTGATGTCCTAGCCTAAATGCTATGGTAGTGCTGATTCTCGCTTGGCGTGTAACTAGGGCTGGGACCCACCCATGATTGGGCAACCACGTGTCCATGAGGGGGCTAGCCTGCACCAACACTCTAGTGGGACGAAAACCCCACTCTTAACTCTACTGGGCACCATTCACCAATAGTCCGGATTTTGGCGTAGTGGTTGCCTTGCTTGGTATTAGATTACGTACCAAAGCTATTCCAGAATACTTAATCAATTGGAAGGGACTACCACAAGAATATGCAACCTGGGAAGGAATTGAAATCTTTGAACACGCCAACTTGAAATTGCTTGAGGTCAAGCAATTATGGGACGGGAGGACTGTGATGAACCCGTGATTTTGAGGCCACTTGGCTTGGAAGGAAGTGCTGGCTGCCAACTGTGCAAGTTTTGTCTTCTTGTAGAAAGATCAGAGAAAAATCAGATTGTTGCCAACTGTGCAATTTTCTCTTCTTGCAGAAAATTAAATTTTTGTTTTGTTTTATTTTGTTTTGTATCTTTTACCGGCTTCTAGAAAGGGGCCAAATCAGATTGTTTAGAAGACTCTGCTATGTGTTTTGTTAGGTTGAATATTTTTGTTTGCCTTTGTGCACAATTTGGGTCTTGGGAGGGAACCCCCAAGAGATCATCTCAGATGCTGAATATTTTGGTTTGCCTTTGTGCACGATTTGGGTCTTGGGAGGAAACCCCCAAGAGATCACCTCTGATGCTGAATATTTTTGTCGCTGTTGAGCACGTCCGAGTGAAGGGGCGAAACCCACACAAATCACATCTGTTGTAGTTCGACCTCTATACTGAGATTTGTTAAATCTATCGGCTCAAGCTACTGCTGTTAAGAAATTTATGTCAATCTTTTATGAATAAATTAGTTCCAGAATTTGCAGCTTCTAGTGAATTTGTGTAAGCACTATTGAATTTTTGAATGATCTATAAGAAATTTGGACTTCAGTATAAGTGATCGTTTCTTTTCTTGAATATGTTTTTTGAATTTTATAGTTTAAAAAATGTAGAGATTCAGATCATACAAATCTTATGCTCTTTATACTGGTATCAAAGTAGAGTTCCTTCTAGCCTGTAGAATGTTAAGGGTGATTACAAAAATGGAAGAAAGGGATACTGTAATTGCGACCTCTGAGATTGCGGGATGGTATGAAAGTCGAGGTCTCAAGGTCGAGCCCTACGGAGCGTGGTGGGCTGTGATGTCCTAGCCTAAATGGTGTGGTGGTGCGGATTCCCGTTGGGTGTGTACCCAGGGCTGGGACCCACCCACGATCGGGCAACCACGTTTCCACGAAGGGGCTGTCTTGCATTGGCACTCTAGTGGGACGAAAACCCCACTCTTAATGCTAGTGGGCACCATTCACCATCAGTTTGGGCTTTTGGTGTATCGGTTGCCTTGCTTGGTATCAGATTACGTACCAAACTTATTCTAGAATACTTAATCAAGTGGAAGGGACTACCACCAGAATATGCAACTTGGGAAGGAATTGAAATCTTCGAACACCCCAATCTGAAATTGCTTCAGGTCAAGCAATTAGGGGACGACAGGATTGTGATGAACCCGAGAATTTGAGGTCACTTGGCCTGGAAGGAAATGCTGGCTGCCAGCTGTGCAAGTTTTGTCTTCTTGTAGAACGATTAGAGAAAAATCAGATTGCTGCCAACTGTGCAATTTTGTCTTCTTGCAAAAGGATTAGAGGAAAATCAAATTGCTGCCAACTTTGCAATTTTGTCTTACAGAAAATCAGATTTTTGTTTTGGTTTATTTTGTTTTGTATCTTCTACCGACTTCTAGAAGGGGGCCAGATCAGATTGTTTACTTGCCTTGCACGACAAGTTAATGCACCGTCCCAAGTAGGTATATATAGAAGACTCTGCTCTGTGTTTTGTTAGGCTGAATATTTTGGTTTGCCTTTGTGCATGATTTGGGTCTTGGGACGATTTGGGTCTTGGGACGGAACCCCCAAGAGATCACCTCTGTTGCTGAATATTTTTTGTTGCTGTTGAGCACGTCCGGGTGAAAGGACGAAAGCCCCACGAATCACCTCTGTTGTTGTAGTTCGAACTGTATACTGAGATTTGTTTAATCTATAGGCTCAAGCTGCTACTGTTAAGAAATTTATGTCAATCTTCTTCGAATAAATCAGTTCCAGAACTTGCAGCTTCTAGTGAATCTATGTAAGCACTATTGAATGTTTGAATGATCTATAAGAAATTTGAACTTCAGTATAAGTGAATGTTTCTTTTCTTGAATCTATATTGTGTAAGCAATTAATTTTTGAATTTTATAGTTTTAAAAAAGCAGAGATTCAGATCATACAGACCTTACGGTCTTTACATGTGAACTCCATCTTTACATGTGAACTCCAAATGAATGCACCCTCTATTGGCTGAAATAGGTTTTTGTTCAATCATCCAAGAAAGAACCCAATGGTTTTCATCCTAGGGTTTGTTGAACTGAAAGCGTAAGCTCTCAAAGCTCTCTAAGAAATAACAAGTCAAGAATGAATTGCTTTTAGGCTCTCAACACTTTTATACCCCATCTTTGAGAGAGAATTAGTTATTTTTCTTTTATTTGATTTCATTTTCCCACTCATAAAGACCCACTTTATAAATTTTTTATTGACATCAAATAGAGTTATTTTATAAAAATAACCAAGGTTCATCGTTTAATTAATTAAATATAAATAATCTTGAGTGGCTTAAGACTACTCTAAATTTAATTAATTAATTTTTCCGTAATAAAGCCCAAAATTAGCCTATGAGAAATAAATAGGCTAAAAGGGACATTTCTGGCTACTTTGCAAAAAGGGACATTATTGGTCCCTTCCCAAAGATTGCTTGCTCCAAAGCAATTTGAACTCTATGGGACATTATTGTCCCTTCCCAAAGATTGCTTGCTCCAAAGCAATTTGAACTCTAATGCCAATACTAGGATCCCAAATGAATCTTACGAGTGTTCCACCACGAATTAGCTGCCCCATTATGATACAACTGAAGCTTGCAAATCTATCATTCTGCATTATCCCATGAAGCAATCCAACAATCATACATTTCCCTGGGTCCCAGACCTTTGTATCTTAATATTAGCTGAAGGTAAAAGGATAAGCATAACTCATCAACTCACCATCATGAGATTTCCATCTCAAAATCAATATTGTTGGCAAACATCTGAATTGTTTCTTTTTCACTGCCTCCCAAATGTGATCAATGTTGGAGGCCATAATCACCCTTTCAATAACAATAACTTACCAACACTTTCTCTTGATTCTTTGATATCAATATTAGCATAATATCAGCTGTCCAAGACTGAAAACCATAACCCAGAATCTGATTTTTCCAAAATTAGTGATCTAAATGTAGGATAGCAGCTGCAATACTGAAATCTACTAACAAGAATAGTGAGGGAGTGCTCAAATAACATAAGAGAAATCTGAAATTTCTTCTCTTTCAAACGTTAATTGAAAACTCACCATCCCATATCAGAAAATTGAGTTGCCGCTCTTGGTCTGGATTCGGATTCAGGTTCGTGGGTTTGATCAAATTTTTTTTAGGGAGGGTTTGGGTTCATTCATACAAAAACATATAAATATAAAAAATAAAAGGTATATACATATATGCAGCAGCAAATAAGTTCATAATACACCACTATGCTAATAGTAAAGTAACATTATACAAAGCAAAATACACCACAATATATATTAATGTTTTAGTCCAAATAACATAGCAAAATGCGAAAATACACCACCATATCAATGTTTTAGTTCAAAAATAATAATGTCAAGTTGTCATATTTAACAATCAGCCATCACTAATCAAATATCATCAAAAATCATCAAACATATCATCGTTCTCCTGCTGTGGCAAATTAGAAGCACAAACAGTGCCACGAGCATCGGTACCAGCAATGTCAGCCTCTGGAGCAGCTTCATGATCATCATCATCAACTCCATGTACACCAAGGTGGGGCAATTGAATCATCCAACTCCACACGTTCTGGTTCAACATCCCACTGCTTTGCCTCCCCTTTTTTGTAGGTATGTTCTTTGTGTGTTAGGAGCCTCAAATTTGAATGCACATAGACCAAGTCTTCCGCCTTCTTGGATTGTTGTCCATTGTGTTTTATTGAGTGGATGAAGGAGTATGTGCTCCAATTCCTTTCGAACGACGATGAACTAGCAACCTATCAAGAATTTCAATTTTGATATTAGAGAGTTAAGAGCTATGAGTAAAAATTTTAAATATAAATTCAATATTCATCAACAAAAATTTCGAAATTAGAATCTTAAGAGTTAAGAACTTATTTGTGATAAAATTTTGATGGCAACGGGTTGTAGGTGCTGGTACATTTCTCCATGGAAGTACCACCATTTACAAGCATCAACATCTTCCTTGTTTGCAAGCGTGTCAAGACCACAATCATCTGTGCTGGAAATTCATGAATTCAGACCTCACCATAGGCCGTATGTGATCGGGAAAGAGTCTACGAAGGGCTGCCTTGTACCTGTGTGCAACTTCAAGATCTCTATATGAGGAAACTCTAGTGCTACTCTCATTAAGGACCGCCCGACTATAGCACCTGGGGTTCAATGCAAAGGCAAGGAGATGCGAAGGAGTGGTCATTTTGTTCCATCTCTCCATTATTATTTCTATAGTTCCTTGAAGAATGTTTCTTCAAGATCTTGCTCTTTCCCATTTAGGAATTTTTTCCTATGTTCCATGGCATTTTGGGGACGGGGATCGGGGGACGTAGGACACACACACACACACACACACACATATGAATTTTTCAAAATATATTAATATATTTTATGTTTTTAATGTTTTTTTATGTTTTATATAATGTTTAATGACAACATTGTGAAATCAGAAAATATCTTGTCTGAGACAAAAAATAAGCCTGCAACTCCAACACTTTGATGCATGCATGAAACATAGATTAACTTAATACCAGCTTAGAACCATTAGTTAATGTCAAAGCCCACTTGGATTTGTTTCTATTTTGCTGTCTTAAGAAAAACATTAACTTATGTTGGTTTTTTTCATTTTGGCTGATAATGTGGCATCTCTGAATGATTGCTCACAAAAAAGCATCTCTTAATGAGTAAATTGTTTAGAGTTTGATAAAGAAGTTTAGAGTGTGATCTGTATTTGAAATTCACAAATTTGGGTCCTCAGGAAATTTAACCCAAAATAAAATGTTAACAGGTTGTTAAACTTGTTCCAAGGCAATTTGTATGTGCAACTTTTAATGACAACTTGTTTTTTATGTTTTTGAATGCCGGAAGCATTCCTTGCAGTTTGGGGATGGCTAGCTGTTTTGGGGACAGCCAAGGGACATTTCTGACGCCCCTTGGCCGTCTTGGGGATGACTAGCTGTCCCCAAACGACAAGGGACGTTTCCTGCCATTTTAGTCGATTTCTGCTCATTGGGGACGGAAGGGGGACGTCTCCCTTGCGTTCCATTGTCCCCAAAACGTCGAGGAGATAGGGACGGGGGGTTTGGGGATTGGGGACGCATCCCTGTGTAACCTTGATATTAAAAGTTGTATTAATTTGAAGAGTGTGAAATGTGTTTGATTTTTTAGCCGATAGGCTATTTGTGGGAGCTTTTCTCCCGGAAAAAAATAAAATTACCGGAAAATTGTCAGCCCTTCTTGTTTTTTCTTTATAGGTATACAAATTTCTGGTTGCTTTTTTCAATCTTACAAATCTCCAACAAATCTCTGTTTTTCCTCTGTTTTTGCTCATCCATGTTTGCTAATCTTGAATACTTTTGCATGTTTTTTTCTACTTTTTACTCTTAAAAAGGTCTTTGTTTCAATGATTTTTTAGTTTCATTATTCATTGAGCTTTTATTTCCATAATCATTTTGAGATGTTTGCAAAAATTTGGGATTGATAAAAGTTCTAAAGTTATTGAATAATTTGGATGTAATTGGTTTTTTTTTGTTTATTTCTCTTTTCAATTGTATGTTGAAAACAAATATTTGAACGATCATCTATAATTTTTAGATTTCATTCTCTACATTATTAATGGTCATTTCACATTTTTGAAAATCTAATTTCCTATCGGCACACCGTTGCATGCACAAAAACATGCGACTACTAGTAATTAAATAGGTCTAGATGATGTTGTGAAAAGCTAATAATAGCTATGCTTATCCTGACGTCAATAATTAGTGCCAGTGAGAACTTTTAGTTGGTAGTGGGATTATTGCTGACATCATAGTCACCAATTAGAAGTGAGTAATGAATAAGTATTCAATTCAGCAACTATGGAAATCTGGTATCTCCCCTTTGTGCCATACAGTTAGTATGCATCTAGGTTGTTGTGGTCAACTTAGATGGTAGATTGAGATTAAATGCATCATGAATATATTGAATGGCTAGTATTATCTTTGTTTGTCAACATTCTCAACATTTTTCCTTTCTCCTTTATGATGATTTTGAGCAATTTTACTTTCCCATATTCTTCCTTTCTATAGGTTCTCATAGCATCAATACTCCCTATGTTGTCCTTCCCATGTTACTAGGGGATTTTGAAGTATACAAATATGAGACTCATGCTTGCAGAAAGAAAAATATGAACCCTATTGTTGTTGAAATGTAAGAGTATATATCTTACAACATTCATCAGTATTCATGAAACATACTAAGCATATTCAAGAAAGGTACATGCACATGGAGTAATCCTGCTGAAAATATGTCAGATATGGGTTATTCATACAAGAAAGGTACAGAATTTCCCTGGAGTAGTCATGTTGAAAACACATAGGATATTGAAGTCAGCATATAAATATGCATGGGATACAAGCATATCAATAGACATATGCAAAGCATGAAGCATTTACAATGGGGTCTGAATATATGCAATGCATGTAAATACCTGCAAGGCAGGAAACAATACACAGGCCATGAAGCACCTACGTAAAACATGAATCATTCATATGAATTTACGCAAGTCACAAAGTATTCAGAGGAATATATGCAAGGCATGAATCATTCACAGAAATACCCTTAAAACTGAGGCATACATGTGAGAGGTACTCATACATCAATCATGAAGCACATATGAGAAAGGTATTCATGAAGTAAACATGCTGGAAACACATTAATCACGAGAAAGGTGCTGCAAACACATCAGTCATAAGGCATAAATTAGGAAAGTATGCGTACTCATGCTGAAAACCGCTCAAACATGAAGAAAACATAGAAATTTACAGAAGATGCGAAACATGTCCATAAATACATATGAAGCACGCACATAAATGTCTTCAAGGCATGGAGTATACACTTAAGGCATAAAGCATATATTTAAAGACACCTAGCGCCTAAGCATGAATTCTTAAGTTAGGAAGCATATATGTGAATACACATAGCACATAAAGCATGGAATATGAATTTACTGAAGTCAGGAAGTATAAATACACGTGGCACATACATATGGATTCATTTTCATGAAGCATACATGTAGCGTATGAAGGCATGAAGTAGTACGCGTGAATACACATAAGACATGAAGTGTACACGTAAGGCATGAAGTATAAATATGCATAGGGCATGGAGCCATATGAATACATGGCAGGCATGAAGCATTAAATGCATGTCAGACACGTAAAGTATGGAGTAATACACTTAAGTATGCATCAGACATGTAAGGCATGAAGCTATACATAAATACACATCAGACATGTAAATTAGGAAGCAATACATTAAATGCATGTCAGATATGTAAGGCATGAAGCAGTACATAAAGGCACAAAGCATACATGATAAATGTTCTCATGGAGTAAGCATGCTGAAGTCCATTAGTCATGAAGCAAACCAAGGCATACATGTGAAGAGAAAAAATATACATGGAGTAGTTAAAGGCACATACATATGGAGCTGCAATGTTGACCCATTCGATTTTTGTTTTTGACCTACTTAAGAAAAAGAGCTGAATAGCTGACCCTAATTAGATGGTGGCTAAAGTAAGTTTGTCCCGCAGGTTGGTAGGATTACATTCTGATACCAATTGTAATGTCCCCTCGTAATCTGCCCTAAATTAGAATTACAACAAATTAGGGTTAGGGTCTACCGAATAAATGATTTCTTTGATTATGTGAACCGTAACTTGAATCCTGCATCCATCACATGAACAGAATACCAACATATATATATATATATATATATATATATATATATATATATATATATATATCTATAATGTTTAACATTAAATCATAATGCAAACATTATTCATAAATAAATCAAAGGTTAGAATAAAGAGAATATATTTTCATCATTATGCAGTACTTAAATTTTATGTGAATTCCAAGTATAAAAGCTGTGGAGTAAGGAGGCACTGTAGGGTGCCCTAAGACAGCAGTTCTCCCTCCATACAATCCTCCTCCATTCTTCTATGGTTGGAGTTAACTACGATTCACCAATAGTTTCCCGACGTAGGATTTGGAAAGGTACTTGCAATAGGGTACCCTTAGCGGTTCTCCCTCTCACAGTATAGTAGGGTGCCCTTATAGCTGTTCTCCCTTAACTGTCACTACAACAGGGTGCCCTTTGTAGTTCTCCTTTAATTGCAGATTCTTTCACACTCCCTTGTGACAGACTATTGCAAGATTAAATTCATGTTTCAATGTTTACTAACATCAGACAGAGATGCATTATAAATTCATATAGCTAACCTAATCATCGTTTCTGTATTACTGATAATAGAACAATATAACACCCTAGAGTCAGATCTGATTACTGTTATTCTGTCCCTGGTACTGGAGATTTGATCTGCTGAAGGATTTATGTTCTTGTAACTCAATGTTTTGTTTATTCTTCTATTTGATGGTTGATGAACTTATGCCCCTTTGGCTGGAAATTATATATACACCTTTTATATGTCAATTCATATGACTCCTACCATCATGTGCTCCTTCTCTTGTTGAACTAACACAACCTCCTCTACATGCAATGAGCAGCCACTCTTAGAAGAAAGAAAGTGTGAGAATTTTTTCAAGCATATGAGAAATATCTTAAATGATCAAAAAACATTTTGTCTTAAATGATCTCGACTTTTAATTGCTTCTGCATCTCTTTAACTTTCCCATCATCAAATATTTGTTTGTAACTTTGTATCATAGTGTTGAGTCTCAATGAGCCTCAATGAGGACTTGTAGATCTAATTCTGTGCTAGGTATGGCAAGTCTACAGCCCCAACTCAAGGAATTGGCTGAGGTTATGAAGAAACAGAAAATCAACTTGAAAAAAAAAACAGCATTTAAAACATCTATTTCGTCTATTATATATATTTTAAGTTTTGAGTTTTGGCCAAGTTTTTCCATTGAGGGCAAGTTCAAGTGACAAAACAGCTTGCTGAGCTATCACCGAGTCTGAGTCTCAACACTATGGTCTATACAAACTATAATACCAAGTACTCTGTCTCTCAATGGAATAATTTGGAAGTTGTCGTTTGTCCTATATTTGGTTTGTGCTTTTTCCCAGGATTCACATACATATTAAATTCCTCTGATATCTGATAGAAGCTTTTCTGAGATGGCAAATGGAGAACTGCCAATGTTTTTTCAATAAAAAAATTAGATTTTCTATAATCATCTTTTTGATGTAAGGTTGTTTTAGTGTTGCAATACTCCACAAATCTTTAAATTCTAAGAGTTAACTTTTTGTGCAGTTTTTGTCAATATGTCAGAATCAAGAATCATTATATTTTGAAATGATACTATGAAATATCTTTCTTGTCTTTCTTGATTTGTTTAATCACCACATTTTCAAATGATCCCATGTCATGTCTTTCTTGTATCTCCTGAGTTGTCTATCTGTGAAGTTTAATTTCTTCTAACTGCAACTCTGCCTATGACATGCTAACCTTTAGGCATGCATAGAGGCAGAACAAGAAGAGAAAATTTGTTCTGTTAAAGAGAATGAACCGAGGTAATCTTATTTAAAGGAGAAGACTTTACGAAGAACAATCAAATGGTGATGAAGAGGAAATAGGAAGGTGAAAATCTAGCTTATGGTGAGGAAGGGGAGGATCAAAAAGATTCTGGGACTCGCTGCCAGATATTATAGAGGTGGAAAAGTGGACCCTTGGAACACTTGAGGAGTCACACTTTTAAGGCAATACTACCTAATATTGTTTTTGGTCCTGGTACTTTTATTCTAGTTCATATGTTGGCAGCATGGAAAAACTCCACCCTTTCCCCCTCTCTTGTAGGCCGACTCCCAAGCTCGTGAGAAAATATCTATGCCTAGCATTGAATCTCAACAATTTGCAAGAGTTTTTCATTAATTACCATGGCAACCCGGAGACCAATCTCCCACCCCTTGAGACACGTCTCGGAGATGGAGACGTGTTTCTAGTACCCAAGACGTCTCTGGAAACTTCCCAACACAGGGTTCTTTTGGATGCTGTCACCTGCTGTCTTTAAAGTCTTTTGACCAGAAATTGATGTCTCCCACGAGAAAACTTAGGGCAAAATGTGTTAAAAGGCAAAAAAGAAAGGCAAATAAATAAAATAAGCCTACATAATGTTTCATGCTGATATTTTGGATGATACATAAATCCATAAAAGTTATAGTGATTGGATCTACTGAGTGCAGACCTTCTGAGAGGGACATAAACAGTTGTATGACTATTTTCTTGTCACTGTAATGATCTAAAGGGAAATTGCCTTTATTATTTACTTTTCTTGTATGACTGATTTACATTTCTTGTTTTCAAAGTTCCATGTCATGATAATTTCTGGAAATTATTAAATTATAATAAACAATGGGGTCTCCAAATGACCCCATCTCCTATTTTTGAAAGTTAGCTGTATCAGTAGCAGTACCAATCTCCAGCGTCTCCAAGCACTCCCATCTCCCGGTGACTATGCTAATTATCTATAGGAATACATTTAAGTTAAGATCTAGCTGATGATGAGGACAAGGAGGGTCATGAAGATCATAAGGACTCGCCACGACATATTATAGAGGTGGAAAATTGGACTCTTGGAACCCTTGAGGAGTTAGACTCCTCAAGAAATACTCCCTAATATTGCTTTTGGTCCTAGTAACTTGCATTTGAGGTCATATTATTGGCAGCATGGGAAAAAATCCTTCACCCTTTCCCCCTCCTCTCTTGTGGGTTGAATTCCAATAGTTGTAAGGGTTATCCTTTAATTAACTAGAGGAATTACCTGTGATGTCTTCCCAACTATTTAGCATGGATGTTGACCAGGGTCCACGCATCCTTACCAAGCATGTTGCGTTTGAGCACAATATTCCAAATCCAAAGGGAAAGGTTAGGAAGGGCATGAGCTTCAGTACATTGATGTTGATGATGAGTATGACATCAAGGTTGGCATTGTCTAGATAGAAGGTGCACTTGTAGTGCGTAAATGTAGTTTGCAATAATAAACCAGTTACAGTGCAAGAATAAGAACAATGTAGGATACACAAAGAACTCACAAAGTAGAGGGAATATAGTATTCGTATGATGCAAAATGTACTCCAATTATGGACAACAAGAATATTGGGAAGAATGAGCACACAAGAGAGGTCTTGACCAACTCATGGTCTGAGTTATAGGTATTGTTGTTGGCCCGAGAGGTGTCTTCGTTGAATCATCCATTTGTCAATCACAACTAATCCCGTGAAATTCACACATTCCAGAAAACTTGAAGCCAACTATTTTTTAATAACATTTGCATAGTTAATGTAGAATATGAACTAATTATACTAGTACCATATTAATGCCTAAATTGGCATCTAAAGTTGTTAAACCATCAAAGGTTCAGTCATTGGGGACTATGCTAGTGGTGGACACCTCTAGGGAGTAGTAGATGGTACTTATTACCTCAGCATTTTTTGAGGGGAAGAAGAGCAGGCTGAGTGGATGGGAAGAACTGCACCTACAACTACTTCAGTTGTAAATGAGGCTATAGGTTGAATTGAGGAGCTCAAAAAAGGTATGGTTGCACAATAGAGATGAGTGTAAATCTTAGATGTAAGAGATGGTTAGGAAAGCTTTAGGACTATCTTAATAACACTCAATTTTGTTGTAGTGTCATAACTCTACATTGCAGAGGAAAAGGGTGATGGATGTGTGTCAGATGAAGTTATCTAGGGGGCCATGAACCAATTGGCCTATCTAAACTTATTGCAAATTCTCATAATAATGTTATGGATAGGATCTTAGATAGGAAAAATAATGTACTAGTGGATAGGTGTTAAACAATCATCTAATTGGATGAAATAGAAAGATTCATAATTATGGATAGTGTAGGGGTCTTGAATTGCCGTGGATGTGGAGCAGAAGCAGAAGCTTAGTGAGTATGGGGATCAAGAAAAGTTGAATGAAAATGAAAAATGACAATGGGTGCATGGGTTAGGGAGGGAATCAACGTAAATATGCTTCCAAATTAGTTGATAAATAGGTGTTGTTGTTGACCACAAGTTGGCACAGGGGAACAGAGCTAGAGAAAAGATTGAAGGCCAAAGAGGTAGAGTATAATTCTTTTAAGGTAGATTTGTGACGTGATGGCTACCAATGTTTGTGCAGATGCAAAATTTGCAATGGAGAATAGACAACAGTCTGTCGTCTCCATCTTTCCAGCCAAATTGTTGTGAAAGGTAATGACAGCCCTTAAAAGACGTCATAGATGTAGAAGGAAAGCAGTGACGAGTATGTATGGCTGAAAAATAAAGAAAGAAGCACAAATAAGACATTACGCAATGCATGATGTACTTATACAATGTCTTATTTAGTTTTGTTTGGTAGTGGTTTTCAACAATGATTGTTTCTCAATTGTGGTGTAATTCATTGGAGTATGGTGTTTATTTATGAAATATCTATTACAGTTCAAGCTTGCATACTATACCTCATGAAGATTTGATATGAAGAGTATATCATCCTATATTCTATTCTCTGTTTGATGTGATGATTCTGTACTACATTATGATTCATTGGGAATTTGTGTTCATTCTGAAATTGCTCATTGTTGTTGAGATTATCTCTTATATGTATGTTTATGAGCTGTTTGCTAAATTGATTATTCACTTTAATAACTTGCTGTGTAATGCAATTTATTGTGTGGAGTGGGTCTTTTCTCACCAACTTATCTCAATAGGTAGATGCATAGATGATATTTATATTGAAGAATTTCTTTTCTTATTTCATTATCATCACAAGTAGGATTCCTCATTGAGTGTGTCGTATATTTGCTAAAGACCTGATGTGTTATTATTGTGTAAAGCGATTTTGAGAACTGTCACTTTTGTATCTTGATATGTAATTGTACATCAATATTAATTTAAAGTTAAAATAAGGCACATTATAGTTTTTTAATAACATTTAATCAATTATGAAAAATAAAGGCACATTATAGTTTTTTAAGAACCTTTAATCAATTTGAAAGTCGTCTGCTCAAACTGTTAGATTCACAAGCTGTATTGTAATTAGTCGATAGTTAGTGCAATAATTGACTTATGACTAGAATATCTACAAATATTAGAACTTTAACTTCATGATAATTATTTTTTATTTTTATTATTATTAATGTTTTCAATTGATTGTCCGTTGTATTTCTTAGAGTTTCAAGGACTCTAGTGATGGAGAGATACAATAATGAAACTACAAAAAGGTATTATTTCACTTTGTCTTCAGTTCTTTGTATATTTTATGTTTGAAAAATGCAGTTTTCTTCTGCCGATTAGTAGTTGTAATGACTTAGGAAATATCTGTTATGGATTGGTATTTTTGATACTTATGACTTCAAAAAATTAACCTATGTTCTTGAAGTTATATACTATACATGTTAACCCAAATTCACAAGGTGGTTGAAATATTGATGTAATGCACCAGTGTCATCGCTTTTGAATACATTACCCTCTTTTTTTATTGTACGAAGTTGGATAAGGCTCAAACTACCATCTTGTTTTTTTTTTAATTCGTTAGTTGTGGGGCAAGAGACCTATTTCCATTATAATAAATTTCACAATATAAGCAATATTGTTATGCTATAGACCCTGAACAAGCGAGCAGACATGATAAGTTATTCAAGGATTCCCATACACAGAACTTGGGAGGGAAATGAAAACATCATGACAGCAAACAATACCAGGTTACATTTTTTCACGTGAGAATGAATAATCATCTTGCAACCAGGATTGGTTGCTTTCAATTGAAGGAGTACGTTTTTTTTTTCTTTCCATCATGACCAGTGCAGCTGAATTGACTTGAGATTTTTTTGAGGGAATCTTTGGCACCAAAACTCTAGAGTCGCCTGTAGAAGCAAAGTCCTGGCTTAGAGATTGAAGATGCACCATCTAAATAAGCTTTCAAGAGAACATACTCAGATAATTTTGACCACCCGGTGCAATGATTTTGCCCCTTCCCACAAAATGACTTTCCTTGAGGAGGATGGATGAAGAAATAAGGTTTTTAGATAGGTTGCAGCCAAGTGATCTGTAGGATTACATGATTTTTATCTAAAGGCAATTCCCTCATAATTGGGTCAACAAATTTATTTTGATAATCTCTTAGAAAAATAAAAACCAATCAAACATTCTAGCAAAAGTAAAATGTCTAAACATTTGCTCCAAATCAAGCATGGAGATTAAATTCCCAAATAGTTTCTGATGGAAGAGAGGCATTCTTGATTTCAAAATTGAAAGGGAAGGTTTGGAAACCTTACCTAAATTGGAGAACTAGGGAAGGAACTAATGAGAGGGATAAAGTTTGGAAACCATGATTTCAGATCTGAGAAATCCTTGTTCTAGAACCACAAGACTCCTTAAAGAAAGGCATCCCTATCCGACGATGGTTTACAAACAATTGAGAATTCGCTTGTTGCACATAGACAAATAGCAAAACCTTCTTTCACTTATGGCTTCCACTGAAGAGTTAGCCATTCATGAAGTTTTGCTAAGACGGACCAAAATTTTGTGAATCTGCAAATCGAAGAAGCTTTCATTAGTATTTTTCCTACCTAGAAACCTCATACCCAAATACTATATTTTGATGTTTGGCATTGTATCATGTGAAATTTTGGAGGTGGTTCAACATCTCTAATATTTGTGGAATCCCTATGCGTAGGGAAAGAGGAGTTTTCTAATGGGATAATTTTGGCTTCGTTGACTTGAATGCTACTAGAGATGGGGCCATCATCCCCCCCACAACCCATAGAAGTGGTTTCAAAAGAAGTAGAAAAGACTGCAAAAATACGATTTGTGAGAATCCTATCACTTGTTTTAGAAGAAACCTTTAAGTACCACAGTCCACTTATGCACAGAGGAAGGGGGTATGAAAATGGAGTCAATGCCCTAATAATGGAGAAGGCCATCTACAAATTCTATAACAGATAGGAACTATTGACATGCATAAACCCACTCCTTGCTAAAAATCTGATTGTTAACCTATTGCCAAAAGAAAATTTTGTGGGGGGCAAAAGTGTTAAGTTTTAGGATAGCTGCAAATGTAATAGCACTCTATTTTGTATGTGTTTTCCAAATGCAACAATCTCTCTTTCATTTATATTAGGAATGAGGCTAGGAGAGACATGTCCCTTCATGGG
>MU226866.1:915312-942714 GCA_018584345.1 Thuja plicata
TATTCATTATTATTTATAAGAAAGGACATGCCTCTTCTTATTAATCATAATTTAATCAATCGTATAATGTTTCATCAATCAATTATTAATTAAGAATAATATAATAATTTAATATTGAATATTAAATCTTCATATGATTAATAATAATATAACATATATAATATATTATTATTAATCAACATGTATTATATATATTCTAATGATCATACGATTGAAGCTACGAACATTAACAAAAAGCTTGGTAGAGGCCCTCACAAGGGAAGAAGGGGACATGGAGGAAATCCTAAATTTTTACGGAAGCATCTACAATTTTGGTGTTAAGCATCTTATCCAAAATACCTTAGTATCATATTTTTCTTATAAGTTAATATTGTCTCGAACTGCCACCTTGTAGCTTACAATTTATAGTAATTTGTCATTATACCGCAAAGGCGGGGACAATGGCATATGTGGCATAAACTAGAGCTGTAGAACTTTATTTCAATTTGTTGCTTATTATATCCATATTTAGTAGCATATCCAACACCAAATCCTGTGGAAGTTCTAGTGGCACTGGCAGTAGTATCAACAAACATTGAGTGTTTTACCCTCATTGTCAATTAACCTTCTAACTTTACTTTACCATTTTGTTTTTTTATCTTTCTTGGCTGTAGATGAGGACAACAAGCTAGGACAGGTAGTCAATGATAAAATTGTGAAGAATATGTAATCAGGCGATGATCCCTTTGCCTCAATTTGGGGCCTAAATTTTTTAATTTGAAAAAATAAGAGTCAAAAATTTGGTTTACAAACTTCAAATTTTTATATTAAAGAGTGCTTTGTTCATAGTGAATCAATCTAATGTAGTTGATAGTTGAAGAACATTCCCAAACTTCAATTATTTTTGAAAACTGTGAAGAAAAGTATCATCTAGTGTTTAAGCTAAACCGCGTAGGTTATATTGAATTTTGAATAACTTAACTTATGTTTTGTTGCCCCAACAGAAACAGTTCAAAGGCCTCAAAAATGAAAAAAAGTGGGACCATTTATGCTTGCACCCAAATTTATACATAACATGAGGGGACATTCCTATCAATAACAAGAGAATATGAATCCCTAACCACTCCTTAACTACTAGTGTGCTCTATGCCACATAAGTGACTCTATTAAGCTATAAAGTGAAACAAATTGTAAAGAATTGGGATTCAAAGTATTAGATATAGAACAAATTAGATGATTTCCTTCCATCACTAAATGAGTTTTGATTTTTTACATCATGCCCTTCTCCTTGGAAATGTTGCTTGCAATTATAGTACACCCCATTGACATGTAGGAATTTTCATTTCTAGTCTGAAATTATAAAACACTTATAGTTATCACAATATTTGTGGAAAATATTGAAGTATAGTAGTTGAAAAAAATAAAAATACACATCTGATTAGAAAAAGCACGAGATCACTGAAACTATGTCATCTAACTTACTAGTCCTTGGCTACAACAATCAAGACTTAATGAGGGTTTGAACCTCATTATCAGTTTAGTGTAGCTTATTTGGAAATTATTCCCTAAAATTACACTCTTTTGTGATGAACTCCAAATGGTAAGTTAGTCAGCCTTTTTGTTTTCAAGCCATTTAACAATGGCAACCTCTGATTATTTGACTTTAAACATTCTTTGGTTATCTTTCTTCCACTTGCTGATATTGTTTTAAAACATTTTTGAGAATCTACGATGGTTGGAATGCTTGTTAAATAATAATACTTTCAAATGATATCCTTTATAGATTTGTTCGTTGGTTTGTAAGTAGTAGAGATGCATTTGTCTTAATAGAAATCAGGTTTTGATGCTTTCAAACAGAATGGAAATGGACGTGTAATATAAGAAATTTATAGATCAAAATTTCCCTTCTAACTAGTCAAGTCAGCAGATATGTTAAGCGAGGAATTCTGTGGTGCAAATACAGGACGAGCTACACAAAGTGGAAATAGATGTGTAATGCAAGAATATATGTGTCAATACTTTTCTTCTAACTAGCAAAGTCAACAGATATGTGTTAGACAGGAATTCTATTGTACAAGTAGAGGATGAGGCACACAAAGAGATGAAATCTCACTATAAAAATGGAGTTCTCATGGCCATCCAACATCCTCGTCTTCCAAGTATTATAAAAGAGTTTATCTTGCCTGCAGGATATCCAGGTGAATTCTTTTTTCTGATTAGATTCGTTTTTAATATTGTAATCAGTTAGCTCTGTGAGTGCATATCTTAATTATAGATAGGTGTTATCTTATTAATTAAAATATTTATTGTCTTCTGTCAATATCCAAAATAGGCTAATGCCAGAACTGCTGGAATTTTTGTTTTATGTGACAAATGAAATTAGCTTATATGATAAAAAACATACCTAACACCTCTTACCAACCACATCCACTTCATGTGCCAATAAGATTAAATAATGTTCATGTATAAAGATTGCTTGAAATAGTAGATGACTAGTAATATAACCAAGAGGGTGTTAACATTAACAGACTAAAATAGTGGCATATTCAGTTTTCTCTTGAACATGTTTTCTATGGATGATCCTTCCATATTCTTCTTTTTTTAGCTTGGCAACAACTACCAGTGCCAACACCACTGAATTGAAGTTATTCAAAAAGTCCTCAATCAGCCTGCCAAAAGAAGGATAGTTTGAGATTGTGTAAGAATATGGAAACCAAAGAAACAAGCAATACTGGGTAAGTGCTTGGTGGAAGCTTCCATTCAATACTTTCATTAGACTGTCCCTATTTACAGGTCCCATGCAAGGACTGGTGTGCTGGTAAGCCCATGACACCATGAAAGGTGATACTCCGAGGGATTCAAGGATCTCCAAGGGGACCCCATATAAACCTGTCTCTAAAGAATGGTTCACAGTTCTAGCAGTTCATTGATTAGGACCAAATTTTGTTCATCTGTTGTGTAGTCTATCATTTTCAAAGGGTTTGAAAGAATGGTGGTATCAAAATCAGCAAATAGGAACAACCACTCTAGGTAGTTATCTTTTTCTGTTTTGTTGTTTTGAAGCACAGTTGTGTAGATCTTACAGAGTTATTATATTAATATATGGCAATTGTTTGTAGTCTCTGAAGGTGATTTTTGGCTTCTTGAATGCTATAACATATTGATGAAATACATTTAGAACATAAATGCCAACATCTCTTCTTTTTCCCAAATCCAGGCTTGCGCCTTCTCTTATATATTTATATTTATATGTGTGCACGCACACACACACACACATATGTATATATATATATTATACACACACACACACACACATATATACATACATATATATCTATATATACATATTATATACATACACACACACATATATCTACACACACACATATATAGATATATATACATATATGTGTGTGTGTGTATACATATGTATATATATGTATACATATACATATAAATGTAAATATACATATATATGTACATGTGTGTGTATGTATGTATGAATGTATATGTACATGTACATGTATATATGAATATGTGTATCTATATATATGTGCGTGTGTGGATATTTGATTAATTAGTGGGGGTTTAATTTTGAGCCCACACCTGTACAAATCAAATACTAAGGAAAAACGTGTCCAGCATAGAACTTACAAATCCACTTGGGACCGACATGTCCACCACATGACTTAACTGCAGGAATACTGCTGCGCCATGCACTAATGTGCTTAGATGTCACATTGCAGATTTGAACCTAGATCTTCACATTGAGAGGAAAAAAGGCCTAGCTGTTTGATCTCAGCGCCTTTCACTGGCCTTCTCAAATATTACCACTTTGTTAAAAATAATAAATTGATGTCTATAAATATAAAATTACGAAAAGAAGACTTTGTCAGCCAAGGTCCAAAACCAAATTTTAGTATTACAAGAAAAAATTCAATCTGCTTACTCAAAGAAACATGCATCAAAGAAACATAAATAATTTATTTTTGGTGTTTGAGTTGAAATGGTTTTGTTAAAGGTGTCAGTTTTTTTTATCTAGATGGTATGATGTACCTATCATGTATAGTCTTATGGTGTCATAAAGAAAAATCATGATTGTTCAAAAAGGCCTTTTAGTCATGATATCATGTTTATAACTCATGTCATGAAAGGAGCATTTTAAGCATCTTGGACTAACAATCAGCCAAGCTCCTACTTGTTTTCTTTTCTTATTTCGAACTCCCTTAGCATTGATTATTGAAAATTTCCATTGTTTAACATAAGCTTTTATAATTCATATAACATATCCTGTGTGGGCTCATATGCAGGTAATGATGAATTGTAGGGGGAGACTTTACATGAATATTAACGCTTCTACAAGGATCTTTTATAGAGAATACGTTGTAGTATAGGAACACATTGCATAGAAACAGGAAAAGAGTCCAGCACATAGTTTAATTGAACATATAAAATTCTTAAAACATTATATTCATATTGATTGGTCTCAGTACATTCATCAAATGATCAAATGACTACAGATTCATATTGAGAATGAGAAATACCATATTGAGATGATTATCATCTAGGAACGATGTACATATATAGAAGTTTAGGAGGAAAGGGTGCAACAATTGGCGTTCAAAGTTGTCATGAACCATAATTGATATAAAAATATATCTTAATATGTATTATGTTCAATTATTGTTAATCAATAATTAACTATTTAATTGTGTTAGGAGTAACAGTAACTAATATTAATACTATAGTAGTCAATCAATACTATTAATCACTATTAATCAATAATTTAAATAGATCATTAATACACATATAGCTAATATATTGTTAATTAATCTAATCAATATTATTAATTAATATAATAATATTAATCAATCAATATAAATAGTAATATTGATCTATAAAATAATATTAATTAATAATCAATATATATCTAATTAATTTAAAGTAAACAATATAACACCAATCAATAAATGAATATTTAATTAATAATTAATAATATTAACTAAACCGTATTTTCAAAAACTACATTCAGAATTAATATTTAGATGACCATTTAAAATTAGATATTATATTTATTAACTAAATATAAAGAGATATTTAGTAATTTATAAAGAAACTAATATAACTTCTTAAGGGGAGAAAAAAACATGGAGAAAAAGGCCAAAAAATAAGGAATAAATGTAGGAGAAAAACAAGGAGAAAAACAAGAAAAATAATATATAAGATTTAAACAATAAACTTTTTAATAAGATTAACATATATATTAAACGAAAAAAAACAATATTATTTGATCGCTTCATATATTATAATATAAATATAAATACTACATATCAATTATATTTATATGATGTACTATCATATATCTAAAAAAGATATTAATTAGAAATTAATATAATATAAAATAATATATAATATTATTAAATATACATAAATCTAAATGCATGTAATCTGAAATATAAATTAAAAGTATATATATACATAAACATATATTACCATAATAAAATAAAAATATATAATAAAACATATAACATAATATATACTTAACTAAAGTAATAATTAAAAATTAGTTCCACCGTAAGAAGACATGACTTTACAAAGAGACGTCTCTAACTTATATAAGGGAATTGATTCTCATTCCCCAAAAATGGGGAGGAATAGGAAAATAAGAAATATAGACATTAAAGGTATGAATTTTATATTTGTATAAAATGTATGACCAAATATATATATATATATGTGTGTGTGTGTGTGTGTGTGAAGGCACACATATATTTATGGAATTAGGAAATTCCCTTCCATCCAAATAATAAAAATTATAAATAGTTCTTCATGATTATAGATAAGCTTATATGTTATGTTTATAGAAATGAATTCGATATAGACAATTAAGACTATATATATAAAATTCAGATTCATGGATAGGAAGAAATTGAATTTAAATATAGATGATCATTTCTAATATGCAAGACTGAATTATAAATTATTTTATATGAGATTATGAAATTCAAGTTATTAAATATGATTGAGGAATTAAGATCCATTGTTATATGCAGAATTTCAAAAGGGGGGATAAGGACCCCCATTGAGCCAGTATACACTGATGCCTAACATATGCATATGCAAGTGAGCCTTGGATAGGAAAAGCCCCTACCGAGAAGAGGAATGGACCAGATAACGGTCAACCTATAAGCCTTGAGTGATGCGCTCCAGTGGACGACGACAAGTTTTGGCCAAAGGACCACAAAGGGTCCTTATCAAAGGTCATGAGCCCAACTTGGCAAACGTCGCTCAGTAAGTCCCTAGGGATGTGCTCTAGAGGATGACGACAAGATTTAATAAGAGGACCGCAAAGGGTCCTTATCAAAGGTTATGAGCCTGACCTCGCAGACTTCTCTTGGGATGGATTAGAAATGGGGTAGTTAGCTAGTTAATTTCTTAAGTTAAGTATATTTGTATCCAAATTGTTATTGCTAACATCTCTCTTGTAGGTTCATCTTTAAAGAAACGAACCCGGAATACTAGGGACATTATAGTGGTATCAGAGCATGATCCTACCATCTGCAGGGTAAAAGGTAAAACTAGAATCATTTTAGTCAATAGTAATAAACCAAACAATGTGTATTATGTGTAGACTTTGTGTATGCTTTGTGTCTTCATGCATTAGTGTGTATGCTTTGTGTATACTTCGTCTCTTCACATATTGATGCATATGTTTTCAAGTGTACACTTCGTTTTATCTACAATAACTAGAGAGAAACTAATTGGAGGCATGTTACCATGCAAACATAGTATAGGCAAACTCAAATAGACACCACCATGAGATGGTCTAAAATCGTTTCTCTAAAAAATAAGAGAAATATCATTTTAAATTCAGTTACCAATACATCCTATTAAATCAATATTAGAAAATATATTGTTGCTTGAGGACAAGCAAATTGAGTGGACTGTCCTGAACCATAACTGATATAAAAATATATCTTAATGTGTATTATGTTCAATTATTGTTAATCAATAATTAACTATTTAATTGTGTTAGGAGTAACAATAACTAATATTAATACTATAGTAGTCAATCAATACTATTAATCGCTATTAATCAATAATTTAAATAGATCATTAATATACATATAGATAATATATTGTTAATTAATCAAATCAATATTATTAATTAATATAATAATATTAATCAACCAATATAAATAGTAATATTGATCTAGAAAATAATATTAATTAATAATCAATATATATCTAATTAATCTAAAGTAAACAATATAACACCAATCAATAAATAAATATTTAATTAATAATTAATAATATTAACTAAATGGTATTTTTAAAAATTACATTTAGAATTAATATTTAGATGACCATTTAAAATTAGATATTATATTTATTTACTAAATATAAAGAGATATTTAGTAATTTATAAAGAAATTAGTATAACTTCTTAAGGGGAGAAAAAAACACACGGAGAAAAAGGCCAAAAATTAAGGAATAAATGTAGGAGAAAAACAAGGAGAAAATATAGGAGAAAAACAAGAAAAATAATATATAAGATTTAAATAATAAACTTTTTAATAAGATTAACATATATATTAAACAACTAAAAATAATATAATGTAAATATTATATATTTGATTGCTTCATATATTATAATATAAATATAAATACTACATATGAATTATATTTATATGATGTACTATCATACATCTAAAAAAGATATTAATTAGAAATTAATATAATATAAAATAATATATATTACTATTAAATATACATAAAAGTCTCCTTCCCAGATTTGTCTGCCATAGTCGATGACACTTTAACTAAGGATGGTTTCCAAATTGTCACCAAAAAACGTAGAAGGACCCCTAAAAATGACCCAAGTTTGAAGATGTCCCCTACGGCTATTATCCCAACTCTTACACCCGACTTAACTAACCTCAATTCGCAGGAAATACAAGTTTACTCTGCCGGCTCGAGTAAAACCATCTTTGAACCATCAGGTAGGCTTAACTTACCCGGCCCCAATCATGAACTCCCACTTAAAGTGTTCCAAGAAATTGAAGATGATTGCTCACTGGAAGTCATTCCGGCCGGTACCTCGAATATTATATCCATCCCTATACCCCTCCAGATTAAACATTCCATGGAGGTTGATTCTCAATCCCTTGCAGTTTCTGACAATGAAGATGATTTTAAAGATAATCTTCAGGCCTCTAAACGACGTGGGAGACCTGTAGGATCCAAAAACAAGAATTCTTTGAATAAAAAAAATGGAGAATCCCTCCTAGCTATCGTGGCTCCTACTGAAGGAGTGACAAATCAGCGTGATTCCCTATTTCAAGTTGCATCATGAATGTTATTTCCTGGAACATTAGGGGTCTCGAATCCCCTGATAGAAAATTTGTTATCAAAAGATTTATTGATAGTTTTAGCTCTATTGATTTCCTGATGCTGCAAGAAATTAAGGCTATTGGTTTTATCCTAGATTCTAATCTTAATTACCTTTGGAAGGATGCTCTTAAGTTCTATACTGCCCACCCAAGAGGCAGGGGAGGTACTGCTTTACTTATTAACCCCAAATGGGGCAATGGTATTACTGGTTATGGTTTCTCTCCCTGTCAAAGGGCTGTCTGGATTACCATCAATCATAACAAATCCATTTTTGGCATATGCACCATCTATGCCCCGAATGATCATAAAGAGAGATCGACACTTGGGACTGGATGGCTAGTTTGCCTAATGTCCCTTGGATTGTTGGAGGTGATTTTAATATGGTTGAGTCTCAGGATGATAAACTGGGAGGACTCCCTTTTTCTTGGAAAGATCAGGAAAAAACCCACTGGTATAGGATGAAAAATGAAAAAAATCTCTTCGATCCCCTGACCGGTAACAAAGATTATAACCCTGGCTTATGGCACACTTGGTGCAACTGTCAACAAGGCATATCCAGAATTTACTCCAGACTTGATCGGTTTTATGGCAACAATAACTTCTTTTCCTTCCTCCCTGATAGCCAGGGGAACTCTGTCCTTGTCACCTCTACTGCCCTTTCTGATCACCACCCCATCTTTGCTTGCATTAGCATCATTAATTCCCCTGCTCGTCCTAGAAACTCCAACTCTAAGTTTATTCTGAATTCTAGTTTGCTCCTTGATGAAGATGTGTTGGCTGCCATCTCCATCATTCGACATATCAATATCCATAACTCCCCATCCTCCTCGCATGCTCATAGATGGGAGATGAACTTGCTGGCATGGCAAAATCTTTTAAGAACCATTGGCCAAAAGAGGGCCAAAGACTATAGATTCTCTGAGAAACTTCTCTCATCCGATCTGCAAATTGCTGAAGCCAATCTTCAAGCCTCTCCCGCGAATGTTGATCTTACCTCTTATGTTATCTCTGCCAAAGAATCTCTCAGGAAACATCAACAAGTTAAGATTAGAGGAGAGAGGATTAGATCTCGGGCTCATTGGCTTCAAAATGGTGACCGGGGATCTAAGTTTTTCTTTAACCTCGTCAAGCATAAGCAGTCTAATGAATCAATTGACAGGATCTTAGTTGATAATCAAGAAGTTTCCGACCAGGATAGCATTAAAAAAGCCTTTGCTGGATACTACAAAAACCTTTTTACCTCTGAGGACTCTGAAGAGGCTAGCATCATGAGAAACAAATGCCTTCCCTTGATCCCTACTATGATCTCTAGTAACGATGCTAATCTGTTGTCTAAAGTCATCTCTATTGAGGAAATTGAGAAGGCTATTAATTCTCTCCACAACGACAAGGCCCCTGGGCCGGATGGCCTCCCTGTGGAATTCTTCAAAGCCAACATTGGGTGGATTTCTAAATATCTTCAAAACATTTATGCGGAAGCCCTTGTTAATGGATCCCTTGGCTCTATTATAAATAGAGGTATCATTAAACTTATCCCCAAGGATGGGGATAAAGCTCTCATTAAGAATTGGAGGCCAATCACTCTCCTCAATGTTTCTTACAAGATATTAGCTAAAATCCTGGCTCTGAGACTTGTGGATATCCTTCCTAAATTTATCTGTGCTACCCAAACGGGATTCATCAAGGGTAGATTTATTTTTGAGAATCTCATCACCAGCTGGGAAGCCATGAATTGGGCTTCCTGCTCCCATCAGAATTCGGCCATGCTACTGCTGGACTTTGAAAAGGCTTATGACATAATAGAATGGAGTTTTATATCCATGATGTTAAAGGCTTTTGGTTTTCCTAAAACATTCTGTGATTTGGTTAAGGTTCTGCTAAAAGACGCCATTGCCCAAGTTGATATTAATGGCTCTCTTTTTGAGCCCTTCCCCCTTGGGAGATCCATTAGACAAGGCTGTCCTTTAGCCCCTGCCCTTTTTGTTATTGCCTCTGAAGCTTTATATTACATTCTCAGGGATAACTCCTTATCTCCTGCTGTTAAGGGTATATCACTCCCCAATAATGATGAACTTATCAACTCCCAGTTCGCTGATGACATTGCCATTTTCCTTGAATTCAATGCTAGCAATTTTGATACCCTGCAATCCAAAATTAAATGTTTTTGTGCCATATCTGGAACTCGGATCTCCCAAACCAAATCCATTTGCCTTGGTAGGGTGGATAAACCTCCCGACTGGTTTAAAAAGCACAACTTTCAATGGGGTGGCCCGCATATGATTGTCAAGTATCTTGGCATTCCTTTCTCTATTGAACCTTCCCTCAAGGATATGTGGCTCTGGATTAAGGACAAGATCACTGATAAATTGGGCAAATGGCATAACAGATCCTTGCTTTAGCTGGCAGGGTTTAGATCTGTCAAAAAATTCTCTCATCCTATAACATATATTTTTCTTCTGCCTGGATGTTCAGCAACTATCAGATTCTGGAAATTCAAAAGGCAGTTAGGAACTTCCTATGGTTTGATGGTAAAGGAATAAAAAAAATGCATACTGTCAATTGGGCTTGGTGCCATATGGATAAACTCTTGGGGGGTCTGGGGCTTAAGGACCTTAAAACGCAAGGGGTGGCTTTGGCTGCCAAATGGATCTTTCATTCTATGGATGGTTATGATCCATGGAAAATCCTTGTTAGGCATAATATTGAAAGGGGTGTCCCGAAACATGCTAAAAGTTGGAAGAATCTCCCCTTTAGTGACTTGATTCTTGGTGACTTCCCTATTGCTGTTCAGGGGTCGGTTGTCTTCAAAACCATATGGAAAGCCTGGGATCAAGTCAGAAATCATATTACCAATAAGGATTTCCATGATGATAAACATGTATACGGTGAAAGATCTATCTGGTGGAATCTTCACTTATCTGGTAAACCCCTTGCCCTTTCCCAAGGGTGTTCTGCACGGCTCTGGAACAGTCTTGGCATCTCTCAATTAGTTGCCCTATTTGAGCATGATAAACTTATCAGCTGGGATGACCTTAAGAGCAAATTCGGTATCCCTTCCTCTCAAAAGAAAACCTATAACATGATTGTCAAGGCTACTTATAACCTTCTTACTGTGTGCCTGGTTGATTCTCATAGATTCCTTAATTGTAAATGGCCTGATGGAGTTGTTCTATCCAAAATCAAAGCCAAAAACATTTACAAGGTTATTGGGTATAACAATTCCATCATCGGCCATGTCAATTCTGTCTGGTACTCCTCCCTTCATATCAAAACTTGGAGTAAACTCTTTGATAAGCTGTGGAAAGGCACCATTGAACCAAAAATCAAGTGCTTTAAATGGTTGGTCACTCTTGACAGATTGCCGATTAGAAGGGATAAGCACATGAATGAATTTTGCAGCTTATGTAGGCTCCCTGATACCGGCAGACATCCTTCTGGACTGTATTTTTGCAAAAAAAATTTGGAATATGTTTGGCATTACTTATCCTATTAATGTGCACATTCTGGAAATTATCACTGGTAATATTAATGGTATTAAAAATGATACTAATCTTTTTTGGAATATACTCTCTTCTAATATTCTTTGGTTGATCTAGAAATGCAGGAATGAGGAAAAGTATTAGGGCAACCCCAGGGTTCTTACTGAGTCATTTCTTAGACTCACTCATTTTAAAATTTTTGTGCAGGTCCATACTACTATGATGATGGACAAGGAGAAGCTGAAGAGGTTCCTGAAAAATGGTTATGCCACCTTCTTTATGTACGAGCTCAAGCATGGGTACGAGTGGAGAAGGAATATGGAGGACTATCAGACATTTGAGAATGCTTGCAAAAAACTCAATAAGGAGATCAGAAAGAACCTCAAATCTAAGAAAGTTCAGAATCTCATGTTGACTCAAATCCAGGAGCTGAAGAACATAGTTTGGATGGAGGGGTCTATGGGTTGGACGGCGTGGGTTGACACCCACAGTGATATTTTACACTAGTTCCTATGTTTGCTTCCTTGCTTTGTTCGGCTTTTAAAATCTTGTGTTTACCGATGTGACTATATTTTGTGAGGCTATGCCTCCGTTGTGGTTGAAACTCTCTGTTGTAACTTAACTGGAACCTTACGGTTTATTTTTTGATCCTCTTATATATAATACAAAAAAAATAATACATAATTTTAAATGCATGTAATCTGAAATATAAATTAAAAGTATATATATACATAAACATAAAATAAAATTACAATATATAATAAAACATATAACATAATATATACTTAACTAAAGTAATAATTAAAAATTAGTTCCACCGTAAGAAGACATGACTTTACAAAGAGACGTCTCTAACTTATATAAGGGAATTGATTCTCATTCCCCAAAAAGGGGGAGGAAAAGGAAAATAAGAAATATAGACATTAAAAAGTCAACTGCAGATAAAAAGAAGACTTGCAGCGGACTACCTAGGCTTGGTCGATCAATATTAAAGGTATGAATTTTATATTTGTATAAAATGTATGACCAAATATATATATATATATATATATATATATATATATGAAGGCACACATATATATTCATGGAATTAGGAAATTCCCTTCCACCCAAATAATAAAAGTTATAAATAGTCCTTCATGATTATATATAAGTTTATATCTTATGTTTATAGAAATGAATTCGATATAGACGATTAAGACTATATACATATACAATTCAGATTCATGGATAGGAAGAAATTGAATTTAAATATAGATGATCATTTCTAATATGCAAGACTGAATTCTAAATTATTTTATATGAGATTATGAAATTCAAGTTATTAAATATGATTGAGGAATTAAGATCCATTGTTATATGGAGAATTTCAAAAGGGGGGATAAGGACCCCCATTGAGCCCGTATATACTAATGACTAACATATGCATATGCAAGTGAGCCTTGGATAGGGAAAGCCCCTACCAAGAAGAGGAATGGACCGGATAATTGTCAGCCTATAAGCCTTGAGTGATGCGCTCCAGTGGACGATGACAAGATTTGGCCAAAGGACCACAAAGGGTCCTTATCAAAGGTCATGAGCCTGACCTGGCAGACGTCGCTCAGGAAGTCCCTAGGGATGCGCTCTAGAGGATGACGACAAGATTTAATAAGAGGACCGCAAAGGGTCCTTATCAAAGGTTATGAGCCCGACCTGGCAGACTTCACTTGGGATGGATTAGAAATGGGGTAGTTAGCTAGTTAATTTCTTAAGTTCTATAAATATTTGTTTCCAAATTGTTTTGCTAACATCTCTCTTGCAGGTTCACCTTTAAAGAAACGAACCCGGAATACTGGGGACATTACAAAAATTCAAACCCATTGGGATCACTTGTCTCTACTAAAATCAACTAGACCTCCTCAATGCATAACACAATTAATCAAATAACATTCATTTTATTTATTCAGATGCATTACAAGTCTATAAACTTTAAAATCTCCACTTATTGGAACACTTCTTAATTTTAAAAAGTGGTTTCCATCTGTGGTAGCAAAGGGATGAAAACATTATTGGTATGCAGTTTGCACAAATACATAACAATAGATTACCTTAATTTGACTTGGTCATAATTTAGATAAAATTATTATTTCCTTCCTTTACGTTCTAGAATAGGTAGCTCACAAAAATGACCTTTTTTTTAAAGTTGTGCTCCAAAATTCCACTTTTTATTATGCATTCTTCCTTTGTGTATGCAGTATCATGCAACTCCTGATTTTCTTGTTACTGTCATGAAATGTCTACTGTTTTTCTGAGGTTTCAAGGCTCGTAGATTAATTAGAACAACCAATTTGTATACTTATTTTAACACAACATTTGGATGGTTTTAGGTTCCGTTTCTGATGACTATCTGGAGTACATGCTTTGGCAGTTCCCAACAAATGTAACTGCTTGGGTATGCAAAACACTAGTCACTTCTAGTCTCTTGAAGGTATGTTACATCCATGAATACTTTTGTCTCTCCATGCCTGGTTTTATCTTTTGTATTCAGATTATAATATTTTCTTTCAGTGCACTTCAATGACTCAATTATGGATACAATAACAGCATAAAGTAATGAAAATTTAGTGCAATTAAAAACAATATATGTGGAAGTAATGAAGGGAGGGGTTTGGACTATATGCAATAAAGACGGCGGAAGATTTAGATAGTGATGCCACTTTGGGCAACCTCCTAGTTAAATGTCTCAAAGATAATTCTACAATGGAACATGGCATAGGTTGAACCATGGACAACTAAGGGGTTCAGACTTCATTGATACACACATGTGAAGACTCAACGATACATGGATGAAGGATTACAATAGACACAAAATTGACAAGTTTGAAATTATCTGGAACATAAGACCCCTCAAGACCATTCCATTTGAGATCACACCTTCCTTGAATAGTTTTTTGGGACTTACTGTAAGAACCCCGTTGATTCTAACTCTGAAAAACACTGAATTGCTTTACTTTTCAGATGTTTGACATTTTGTCAAACACTTTGCATGCAAGCTCTATCTTGCAATCTTTTATTTTCAGATTGTTTTTGCTTGCTTGAAATGGTTTCAAATGAAGTTTAAATGCTTGCAAATGATTACTAAGATATATAGGCAAAGAACTAAAATGCAAATGCAGTCCTTTCTGTCTTTTTGAATGCATACCTAGGATTTCTACATGTAAAATGTGCACTTACAGCCATTGGACATTTTCACAAACACTTGGCATGCATCCTTTCAATTCCCAAACTATTTACAATGAATCAATTTGCGATGTATGGAGACTTTAAACTATCAAACAAATAATATAAAAAACCTGGTAAGCACGGGCTGTGTTATTTCTTCAACATTCATAGAATTGTCTCCATACAAATAACATTCCCTTCCAATGCATATAGTTGAAGATATTAGAGGCCCCAAATGCCAAACAAGTTCCCTTTATTGCTCACGTCACTTCCCAAAACCCTCGTGGAAACAATAAATAACCTGCGGCTGGTATAATTCAGGTACGACTGCTAATTGGAATGCTAATCTCAGCCACTATGAGCCACGTCTCCAATAATCTGCTGCTGCTGCTGATAAACAACACAAAGCTGAAGTAATTCCACACCAATCTCATCCAAGAAAACTCAATGATGACTTCTGGTTGAAGCCATTCTAATTGCACAATTCATTGGGTGTTTCACCAATTCACTATGTTGAAATAACTTGGAAGAATTCACAATTCTTCAAGCTCAAATTTTGAAACCCTTGTTTCAATTTCTTCTCCACACAAACAAAAGCAAATGCACAAGTCATGAATAGAATATTGATTTCTCTCCAAGTCTCTTTTATAATATTTCCACCACGAGTCTTCATTAGCAAGACTCTTTAATGATTTTGATATTTGCTTTTATAATAATGAGTTGACTTTATAACATATCATTAATAAAGCACACTTTTAATCAATGAGGCCTAATTACTCATTACCCTCAACAAGGCCCCCACTTTATTATAAAGTCAATTTATAACTTTATAATATAGCTTAAATAATTAAACATCATTAAAGGCCATTAAAATATTAATATCTCATTAAATACTCATTATTTTGACGAGCCATCTGAACCAAGGAGTCAACCACTACATCCTTTGTCTGTATGACTGCCTTACTAAAAATAGAAAGGGCCCTTCCCGATCAACCTCTGACTTACTATAAATAGTAAGTATATGAAGCTGAGTTCAAACGAAGTCCAATCTGAGCCAGACGAAGACCAAACTAGAACTTACTGAATTTTGGAGAAGACAAGAACCTCCATTAACCAAGCCTCTACCTCAGAAGACCCTCTATCCACAATAATTAGCCTACGAGGGTCACAATAATAGGCTAATCCCTCAAACTCTGATGCTCGTGAAAAAGGGGACATTGCACTTACAAATGTACAATGGGTTTTCATTGAGGACTATGTTTGGAATATTACATTGTTAGGTTTGTTAGTATGAACATTAGAATATCATGTCTAGGATAATATTATATTGTAATTGGTTGTGTGAGTGTTTGTAGTAGAGTTGTTGGAACAACTCATCTACGTAAATAAGTGGTTATAAGAGCTTGCCTACAATGTAGGTCCTATAAATTTGTAGTATGTCTTATTCAATAAAAGATAATAGCATTGTAGCATTTTTGCAAATCAATATGGTACAAGAGCTAGCTATGTAAGCCCTGCTTGGTCTTGGTGCTTAGGTGTAGGAATCGTGCCAACATACAAACTATAAAGGTGGAGGGTGTTTCGCAATGTGTTTGAACTTAACAAGCAAGAAACTGTTGTGTGGTTGTCTATTTCTTTTGGCCCTCTCAGTTGCACATGCAAATTATCCACTTAAACCTACAAATTATCAGCTTCAAAAACTTAAATAAATCTGTCTTAGTTATCTTGCACCTCTACATGAACATAAGCATGGGCTTGACCATCAAGGTAAAAAATACAAACTCTTTTGGCATGGATTATTATTTTGTAACTCCATGTCCCCATGCAGCTGCTTAAGTGCACTTTTCGCTTAAATTTAAGATGCTGGAGTATTTCCATGCAAATTGAAAATTGTGGGAAAATGATTATTTAGAATATTTCCTATTTTAGCGAAATGGCTACTGTTTAGGAATTGAAAATAGACTGTCACAAAAAGGGGAGCCTGGAAATATAAAACAACTGCATATTGAGAAAAATGCAAGGTGGCTTCATAATTTTCTTTCCCTCGTTTTCATTTTTCTCCAATTTTTTCCTCCAAATTTTACCGACAAAATTTTATTAATACTATATATTCATACATGGAAAGAATTAGCAACCACATATTTTGAGCATTATTGATCAAAATTAAGCAGCACATTAATTATGCAGGGGGCCACCAGCTCCACAAATTACTCCTACAAAATTTGAGCTGTGGCTGCTAGCCAAAATAAGCTAACCAGCCACATGGCAACCTGTCTTAAGGGTTGGGACTGCCTACAAGGAAGGACAATTGGGGTATTTAATTCAGAGCGCAAACATTTGTCTGCTTGGTGCAAATCCAACGTGGATGCCACACTGGATCTGGGTGGAATCAAGGTATTGAATAATGTGTTTACAGTTTTACTTGTTGAAGGATATTGATAGAGGACAGTTGCCACTTGACACTATTATGAATTGTACGGTCATTTTTGAGCTATATTTGCCGAGGAAACGTTAAGGGAAGCTGTATTTTGTGAAGTTGTTATGCACACAACAGAGCAGGCTATGGTTATCCAAAATTATGACATGTAATGCAGCTGGAAATAGTATAGTCTTCTGTGAATTGTTGTAGGACATCAAAGGAGGAAGTATGATGAAGATCTACACAAATCCTGTCATACTACTGTTCAATGAATAGGTGCCAAGTTGTATTTTAATCGATTTAATTTCTAATTATATCTTGTAATTATTTTAGAAATTAAAGTTAAATTTTAATCGTTTCATAGTGGTATCTTGTGTAATGTCCCTTGTTGGTATTCACAGGGATTATGCAATTTTTTTGTCTTTAATAATACAGAAAACATCTAGCAGTCCCTATATTTCATGTGATTAGATTCTGATATTGTGCATTTCAATGCCTTGAAAGGATTCTAGAAACATAAGCTTCATCATTATCTAACACTCTATTGCACTTGTCTTTCTTATTGGTAGGCTGTAGGAATAGGTTCGTGGACAGGATCAACAACTGCTGCATCAACAGCTGCTGCATTATCAGCTGCTATCAAGTAAGTTTAGTAACCTTTATTTGAAAAATTATAATTTCTGTCTTTCTTTTAAACTTTTTAATTTTAATTTTATGTAAATTCTTCTGGCAACTACTAGTTCTCAGGGAATATTGAGTATTCTGTAGTGCTGTAGCTCAACTGTACGGACATAATTAGGTCAGTAGCTTTAACTTTTCAATAACAAGGATTCCCAATGTTTAGTGTTATAATCACTTGCCGTTAAACCAGTAGGCCACAGGGGCTTGGACAACTTGCTGGACATTCAAGATGTTTCAGGGATGGGGAATGGGGATGGGATGTTTTCTCCTCTCCTGCCCGTTTTCCCTGCATGTTTTGGGGACAACTCTTAAAATGGGCAATTTCTCCTCCTTTTGATGGTTTTTGGGGATGTCAACTTAAAGATATACCCTATGTCTCATATTTAAAAAAACCAGGAAGACATAAGTACAACAGAACAACAGAGCTGTGATCTTGTAATGTCCCCTTTTTAGCTATGTAAGGAAAGCCATGACAATTACTTCAACTTCCTCCTTTTACTATGTCAATTGAATATAAATTAAGCAAGTAATGGAAGATAAACCAATATCAAATGTATTCTCTGATATAATCAATAGAGATATCTGCAATTGGTATCAATTATATGGTAATTGTAATGTCTGATATGCTATTATGAAATACACAATATGGAAGATGTCTTCTATCACTTATAGTGATAGTTCGATTAAGCAATTTCTGATTTACAATGTGGGTATGCAATTGATATTTATTGCTTACAGAAATGGTGCAATATCTAATTTATCCATGATATTATGCAACTTATAACTGTAATCGCTAAGAAGCGATTGGTGCTGTCTCTGACTGTCGATTTGGTTCTTGCACTTAAGAATGGATGCTCTCTCTGATATGTGATCTGGAGACTGCGATCCCTTAGATGCTGTTTCTGATTTATACTATTTATACTTGCACCAGTAAAGATGATTAGGCTGTTCGCACTAAACAAAGCATATCCAATGAGGACAAATAAAGAACATAAGATGTATTCAATGCCTTGAGAAGACAAGTCGAATGTCTCCATATACCCGCATTAAGGAATGAAGAGCCATGAGGATGGGATGCGTCTCATCTCTTCAATTATTATTAACACTTAATTACACCCCTTCAATTATGACCATTATGCAATCTCATAACCATTCATTATTATTAAACACATTCTTTGCAAATGATAATTGCTGTTTGTCAAGTTGACTTTTCACTCAACTGATTACTTAGTAATCGGTTCTATGGATTGGAGTCGATATGTACATGCCATAGATCTCTCTTTTAATAGATCGATACCACTGTGAGGTTATCACTGAAGATGTATATTCTTGGAAGTCGATACATCGACGTTCCAGTAGACTTATCTTTAATCAGTTGATCTCTGTTATGGATACTCGACCAGAATTGATGCTATAAGTCGATCTGCTCATGACTCCTAGATGTTGCTGATTATCTTATCTTGGATCATTGGAACCAATCAAGGAAATCATCTTATTTATAAGACTTCATGGTTTCCTTATTATTAGCTAAGTATACTAACTTTCACCAAATCTCCTAACTACTACTGAGCAAGGACTGCCAGTCCTTGTCACTCTTGTATTGTATTACATTGAATGAGAATGATTCGAGGATGAGGATATCAGAGTCTCCCCTCCTTGAAAATTCTTGCCCACAAGCATTTGATTGGTTCTTCTCCTTACATTATTTCTGTAGTTAAAACATTTTCTAATGCTTCCATCCTTCTTCATAAATATCTCTTCTTGTGGAAGAGTAGATATGGATCAGTTTGGAGTTTTATGAATCAAATTACGAACTATTCTTTGAATACTTTCCTTGATCCTTTGTAGATAAGTGAGCACTGGCATGGCTTGGGATGATTGAAATGGCATCACCTTGAATTGCTTAATTACCTCTTCTTGGATTTGTTTGTTTGAAGATCCTTCATCTAGCAACCCATGTAGAAGATATTTGTGACCATGCAATTTGAATTTGAAAGTTAGGGTGTGGAAGTTCTGTTTAAAGCTGTTAATTTTCCTCATCCATTGGATATCTAGAATCATATCAATATTCCCAAGTTTTATTATGTTTAAGTTTTCAATGAGGGTAAAGTCCCCTATTGGGATTTCTAATTTTTGTGTTTGAGTTCTGCATTCTACTTTCATTCCATTGGCTAACTTCATCTCTATAACTTCATGTTCATAGCTTGGTATCCCTTGAGATGTGACAAGGATATGGTTGATGAAATTGTGTGTAGATCCACTGTCGAGAGAAGTATGGTTATACTCCTCCTTTGCATGGTGCCTTTAACTTAGAATGTGCCTTGTAGGGAGCCTTCTAATGTAGCTAGGGTTCCACTTTTTCTTGTGCTAGAAGGGGGCTTGATCTCCTCATCTGAATTACTGCTATTGATATCTTCATCATCATCTCCTTCACTGTTGGGTCTTACTTCAATGCAGTGGATTTGTCCTCTTCCCATGCATCGATGCCCTGGTGCCCAAGGTTCTTTACAAGTGAACCACAACTTTTTCCTTCTTAGTTCTTGCCTCGTCTCCATAGCTAATTTGAATCTTATGGGGTTCTCTTTGTTGGGAACTATATGAGTTGGTTCCTTAGGAGTTGTCACCTCTTTAGGTTGGTCCTTGCTCTTAACAATTTGTGGGTCCATATCCCTTGCTTTCCAAATTACTTCTTGTAAGGAGCTTGGGTTTAATGCCTTGACCCAACCTTTTAATCAGTCCATAAGCCCATCCATGAAAATAATGACCAAACACTTTTTTGATATGTCGATGACCAAGACAAAAACTCTTTGAAACTCCATAATATATTCGTCAATTGATCCACTTTGCTTGACTTGGGTCAACTCTTTGAAATGTAATTTTGGATCTTTCATCAAACCTTTTATCAATCTTTCTGTGAACTCTATGTAGGATGTGATTTTGGAATGTCCCATAGCGGTCATCCCATGATACCACCATTCATAGTTAGAAAACTTAGACTCGGAAATAACTCGACAGGGCCAAAAATTTTAAAAACTCGGGACTCAGCAAAAACTCGACAAATTTATTTAACATTTGAAAATACACAATTTTTTAAAAATATTATTCCTTATATTTTATATCTAATATTTGTCATAGAAACTACACCCAATTAGATGGTTGTTATTTGAATGGTTTATCATATTGAGAAACATGAAGCTTGCCACATATCTTGATATATTCTTCTTCTTGTTCCATTATAAATATTTTAATATGCTTCATTTTAATCTGATCATAGATAGATGTGATTATGTTTTGTAAAGAACAATATATTTTGATGTGGTGTGGAGAAAAGGACAACCCATTAAAGAGAACCGCCTCCTAAAGTATAAATCACTATAAGAAAAATTGAGAACTTTGATTGTCCTATTATGTAAATTTTTGAATCTGTCTTTGTTCCATTCAAGATCTGTATAAACAAGGAAGAAATGTTCTGTGTGCTGTGGAGGTGCAAAAGAACCCTAGTTGCGGCAGAAAATGCAAAAAATTGGTATTAAAACATCATCTATCACGACTTGGAGTTTTTCTGAATGCTTTAAATTTCTCTTTGACTGAGTTTTTGACCAAATATGGCGCTTTTTGGTGATTTATTCTTTCGAATATTGCTGTGATTTTTCTGAAAAATCGTTGCCGATTTTTTAGGTGATTAAATCATGGCGAAAATGGACTCGCGATTTATCGCGATATCTGTGATATTTTGGCGCTTCTTTCAACTATGCCTCCAGTCATGGGCTACTCCCTCCAAATGGAGTGCAGCATATTTTATGGCTTCCTCTTTTGTCATCGGGTTTAATTGAAAGTAGGTGTCTAGTTTTTGCATCCATGCCCTTGCTGTGGTCTTGTTTGCCTTGTCAAAATATGGAATACTCAACTTAACCACCTTTCTTCTAAGTTCTGAATGTCCATTTTTTAATCCTTTACGGTGTAGATGCTTCATCCTTAGATCCATATATTCCTTTAAGGACATCTCAGCCTGGAAACCACTATGAATCCAATCTTGCCTCTATTGGTCTTGCATATCTGCTAATGTTGGTTCTGATTCTTCTGATTGCTCACTTCGAGAAGTGAAAGTGGGGATTCCTGGCCTTGAATTTGATGTGGTGGCTTTACTTTTTGGACTCCCATTTTGCGATTGCTCATCTTGTCCATTCTTTCCTCCGTTGCTATTGCCAGAGATATTTATCATGGTATGTGTTAACATATCCAATAATTGTGCTAATTTGTTTTGAGTGTCTCTTTGCTCCGCAAAGAATTGATCCATTTTCCTGTTAAGATCTCCTTCGTCACCCATGTTTTGCTTGCTCTATGAGCTTTGTCCGGATCTTTTGCGGAAGTATGTCTTAAGTTCTTTCTCGCTCATCAACTTACGGGATGGCAGGAATCGAAGCAGTGATACCAATTGTAATGTCTCTGATATAATCCATAGAGATAAATGCCAATGGTATAGAATTATATGGTAATTGTAATGTCTGATATGATGTTATGAAATATACAATATGGATGATGTCTTTTAACATTTACAGTGATAGATCGATTATGCAATTTCTGATTTATAATGCGGGTATGCAATCAATATTTATCGCTTACAACAATGGTGTGATATCTGATTTATCAATGTATTATGCAACTTATAACTGTAATCACTTAGAAGTGATTGGCGCTGTCTCTGATTGTTGATTTGGTTCTTGCACTTAAGAATGGATGCTTTTTCTGATATGCGATCCCTTAGATTCTGTTTCTGATTTATACTTGCACCAGTAAAGCGGATTAGTCTGTTTGGTCTAAACAGACCATATCCAATGAGGACAAATAAAGAAGATAAGATGTATTCGATGCCTTGAGAAGACAAGTCGAATGTCTCCATATACCCACGTTAAGGAATGAAGAGCCATGACGGCTGCGACCAGTCACACCCCTAAGGGTTCGACCGAGAGTGGAGGGGACGTGACTCCCCCTCCCTCTCCCATATAAATATACATCGCGTAGGATGTAAGGAGGGGGACACAAAAAAAGAAGAAAAACAGAAAGAAATTCGTGGAAGTAGCAGCGACAGTGGGAAAACTGCAGCAGTCGACTATTTTGGTATGGAATAAACTTTATAAATTTTCATGAATAATTAGTAATATATATATATATATATATATATATATATATATATATATATATATATAGATTCATTTAGATATACACAATAATATGCAATTTATAGATTCATGCAATTTATGTAATTTATCATTGAATTATTCTTTATATCTATTGTACAAAATTAAGTGTTCTTTTTGAATAAACTTAGTATTAATTTTATAATCAATATTAATATTGTACAATTCTATGTGCCCCAAATAATGATTCCAGATGCCATATAGAATGAATGATAAAATTCATTAGAGATGGGATCCCGGAAAGGATGATATTGGATACCATAGAGAATAAATATTATATTCATTAGAGATGGGATTCCTATATCTGTAGGGGGGAGATTGTCATGGTTTCCCTAGTCTCAGGGTATGTGCCCAAAAAGGATGATTTGGATACTATATAGAATAAATTCTATATTCATTAGAGATGGATTCCTATCTAGAGGGGGCTAGAGGAAATTATTATAGTTTCCTTAGTCTCGAGATTATTATAATCTCATATAGGCAGTATATATACTGATAGCCAGTCATATGCATATGCGTAGGCTTGGATAACGGTGTCCGTATCCAAGAGAACCTAGGAACAGTGCTCTATGGAAAGACAACCGATAGCCCGATTGCTCAGAGTGGATCTTATATCCCTCAAGCCGAGAATTGGGAATTCTGTGAAGCCCCACCTAGAGGCAATCGTAGGGTCAAACCCCCCCCCCCCCTTGCNNAACTTAGAATAGTGTCATATAAGTATTGAATAATTTTCTGTACTAACGTCAGTTTTGCAAGTAAGTATAAGGAGAATAACCAGGGGACATTACATCGTGGGGACGTCCCCAAGCGTCCCCACGCCCCGGGGACATCCCCGTTCTGGAAACTGGCCGATTTAGGCTGGGGACACGTCCCCGGGCAACCCTGATAAACTATGATATGAGGGTCAAAGACCAACTTCAAATTTGGGGCTATTAATAGAAATGTGTAAGGCCCAGAGTTTGTAAGATACATATGGTAGCTGAGAAAGTCTAACGGTAAATCATAAATTCCCCATGCACACTTATGTTGTTCATGAATGTTCAAGTTCTAAGTCTCATACAGTTTTGAGTCCTTTGAGATAGTTAGAGCACATTGAAGAGCATCCTTGAGCCTTCTAGTGTGAGAGAACTCTTCTCGGGAACTTAGACTTTTGAAAACATATAGAGATATCCCTTTGGGAAAGTAGGTTTAGAGTATTTACGTCTGATTTAAAGGATTTTAAATCTATTTCTCTCATGGTAAAGCTCTTATATTTTATTTAATTATTTCATATTATTTGTTTTCTACAAAATGGTGCTTATCATGATTTATTTACAACTTTTTGTTAAATATTTTATCTGTTTGAATATGTAGACTCTAACATGAGCTTGTTTCTATTTGCAATACTGTATAGACTATCATTCTTTTTTAATCTATTATCTCATCTACTTGACTTCTAGGCAGTGAACAATAAGCTGAGATACTATTCAGCTTTATATCTTCACTGTATTAAAATTATCACTACTGATCTGCCGGCAATAAAAACATATAAAGAGCAACATGTGCTTTAATTAGATTCATCTAACCTCTCTTTAGGTTTGTTGAAGAGCATAGAAAGAGGTCTTTGGTGTCAATGAATTATTTAACCACCTAATTGATTTCCCTACCCGATCACTTTTTATCAAAAGCATAATATTATAAAACTGATAATTTGTAGTCAATCCATGTAATTTACTGTGGAACATATTAATTGAATCCCTGATTTCAAATCAAATACAAAGATCTTTTTATCTTTCCTAATAATCAAGTTTTATATTTTCGGAGTGTGTTCTCCATAATGGATTGCAATATTTCATGTTAGCTATCATTGGCTGGGTCTCAGGAATTTCTCTTTCTCATAGTTTGTATTGCAGGGGTTTCTCCTTGTCAGTTCTGTTTTTCAGCTCAGTGTAGATCTTGATGTATGTGTTTATACATTGCCTAAATGTTTCTTAAAATTTATATATAGGTGGGTATCTAAGGACGGGCTTGGAGCTATAGGTCGCTTAGTTATTGGTCTGTAATTAACTATTCTTCACTTACCTGAAACATCATATTTGAAACTTTAATTTGAAAATTATTAATCATGTTCATCATGCCCTAGGTGGACGCTTTGGAGGACTTTTTGATGATGATCCAAAGCAATGGCGAATGTATGCAGATTTTGTTGGCAGTGCAGGCAGGTCAACTCTGTGTGATCCCTACTTCTACCCCCATTGTTCTTTAGGTCTCCTGTCATAAATTTATGTTAAATGTTATTTTTGTTCTAAATAAAGGAACTAAAGTATTTTGTGGTTTGTTTGCAGTATTTTTGAGCTTGCAACACCTCTAGTTCCAGGATACTTCCTTCCCCTTGCCTCTATTGGGAACCTTACAAAGGTAATGAAATAAGATGATGGAATTTAACAAATCTTGGAGCTAGCTTGTAGTACACACATGTTTGAAGTCTAAGTTACTTGTTCGGGCATAGGTAATGAAACCTGGTATGGTGGTACAACTTTTTTAAACCTTGGCTACGGGTACGAAATGTGTGTATGTATATGCATATGTATGTACTATGTATATATACGTATACGTATATGTATGTATATATGTGTGTGTGTGTGTGTGTATGTACATATGTATTAAAATTTTATAGTAAAACAATGATACTCATAATTGCCAATAATTAAAAAAAATTCGTTAAGTAATTAATAATTTGCAAAAATGAAATTATTTATAAGTTCATAATTCAATGATTTGTCAAATTTCAATACAAAATGAAAATTACAATTAATATTTATAATCTTCATTAAAAGCATCAAAGTGTAACTTTTGGTTCAATTTCTCTTGAACCACAATAAGTTACAATGGCACTTCCACTAGCCATGCATTGTATGAACTACCTTATCTAAAGATATTCTTTGGCAAGTTGTGCAACAATAATGTCTAAATCAACACACTCAAAGAGTTAGGTCCCAATTCCTCACCCTTCCCCATTGCAATCAAGTTTCTTAAATCCTTTGAAATGACACAAACTTTCATGACACATGCCATTTTCACAATTTTATCACTTGAGGGAAAAATTATACACCCAAGTGTTAGTTTGTTTATAAAAATGTTTCAATTTTTTTTTTTTCTTTTTCTTGGCCAGCCCTTCGGTTCCCCTGGGTTCTTCCTAGGTCCCTACCAAGCACCCCTCGTTCCTCGTGGGTTCTTCTATGGGGGGTGCTTGGTAGGGCCCTTGGGCAAACCCACTGGGAACCCAAAGCCAAATGGTACCCATATGGGTACCTGGGGGTTTTAAGAGGAATATTTTTAGAAACTAAAGTGTTGTAGGTTATGGAATGTGCACAATTATATTTTATCTTGTGGTTTTTCTTGTCCAACAGACTATGCCCATGTCCTATATTCATCCCCAACTATGCTAGGTCAAATTTGAGGAGAGATGTTGGTGTATATTTTTTACACACCTTATTATGGTAATTTTACTTTAGTTTAGCTAGGTATCTTAGATTTCATTATTTCATTATGTAAAAACTGCTAAATTTTAGTATCAGGTCTAACTAATAACAGATAAACAAACAAATAGATGCAAGATAGACAAATGAGACACAAACACAACGCCAAGAATACCCTGGGAAAACCTCTCTTGTGGAGGTGAAAATCCCAGCAACTAAGAAGATATATATTAAGCTCAAGATACAACTTACAAACTGAACAGGTGCTGATGATCAGATTCTGATATGAAGCACAATCAACTCAAGATCTAATGCTGATGATGTCCAGATCAAATCAAGATACAATGCTGATGAAGGACTGATCTAAACAGCAAACATGTACTCTGATATGATCCTTAATCACTGTCAAATATGGATCGCTCTCAACCAGCAGTAAATACTTCTGATTCAAATCAATAGTGTAAAATCACAGTCCCGATCTGGAGAATCAGAATAGCACACAGATTCACCACTGTAGTTCTTCAATTTAGGACTGTATATATATCACAAAGCATAGCTTTCGAACTGTATGATGCAAGCAAATATCCAAGCCA